>CAKKOB020001445.1:9952-22319 GCA_918844115.2 Phlebotomus perniciosus | reverse complement strand
CCTGAAATGCTTTTTGATGTATTTTTGATATATAAGATCGCCACGTATTTTAAATATCTCTCTATTTTATATGATGAAAACACTACACGTATACAGACAACTTCATCCCATCGGTCATGGTTGGGTCTTTATCCTTAGGGTAATAGGGTACTCCTAAGTGTTTTTAGGTGCAAGATCAAGGCTTAATGGGAGGCCTATTAATTAGCTAGTTGTTTTCCTTTGTGCTTTTGGGCAAACTTTCAAAATTTACTCAAGGCATTTCCGCCCTAATGGTGACATTTCGCAAGCAAGACTTTCTTGTAAATCTTTCTAGACTTTGAAGAAGATTTTCGAGAATATTTTTAGACGGTTAAAAGCGTTATGCCCCACATACACTTGGGGTTAAGCCTAGAAGACTTAGTGGCTAAAACGGGGCTTTTACTGCAGTCTGTTCGGATCGCGCTTAACCTAAGCACCACCAACGTTCTAAGGAAATTCCTTTGCCAAACGCAGGTCTATCGAAGCCATGAGCCTCGTTTTAGCCGCTAAGTCTTCTAGGCTAAGCCCCAAGTGTATGCGCGCCTTTAGAAGCCGTTTAATAGCGCTTTAACGCATCTCATCGCATTTAGTTGCGTTAAAACGCATTTTAAACCGTTGAAAGTGTTTCAATCTCGTTAAATTGCGTTAAAACGCATTTGAAAGCGTTAAAAAGTGTTTTAACGTTGTTAATTGCGTTAAAACGCATTTTAAGCTGGTTAAAAGTGATTGAACGTAATTTAGTTTTAACAAAAATTAGGGAAAAGAAGATTTTTTGTTTCTTTTTGAAGAAAGATCTATAGAAAGTCTAGTAAAACTTTTAGACCTTTGAAATTTTTTTCGGGGAATAATAAAAATTCATTGTAAAGACATTTACAAAAAGTCTTGTTTTGCGGAATTGCACCATAAGTCGTCCTATTTAAGGCTTGATGTTCAAAAATCAACCCCATATTAGGTTGAAGCCTGACCATAAACCGATGGGATCTTTGGAGAAGATGATTTAGTTAATTTTTTGAATTATTCCATTTTTTATTTTTATGTGATGTTATATAGAAAAGAAGAAAGCAAGATCTTTAAAAGCAAATGGAGAGGAATAGCATTAGCTAGATAAGATTGAGAGAGAATGATGATGTAAAAGAAAGTGATGTGATGAGGAGATTTGATGGGGCCAGCGATAAGTTGAAAATGATAAATGGGGGATATAAGAGAGAGAGAGAGATCGATGTTGCCCCTAAAAACACAAAAAAAAATCCTTTGCCTTCTTCTGTTGTCTTCTACCGGGCTGATAGGCCACTGGTGTGCTTGTTGGTTGCAGGGCCGGGGGGGCATCGTCCACCTCCACCACTTCCACCGCCGCCACATCTCCATCATCTCGGACAGCACTGCAAGTCGGAGCATCCACAGGTGCCCGGTGGATCGGCGCGATGTGGCGATAGCGGCAGCAGTCGCGGAAGTCCCACCGTGGCCGTGGTCGCCGCCGCCCTTCAGCACCATCAGCACCACCAGCAACAGATGTCCTACCACAATATGTTCTCACCCACGCAGGAGCTGGCCGGCACCATGTGGCGCTGTCGGACGTGCGGCAAGGAGGTCACCAACAGGTGGCACCACTTCCACTCGCACACCGCCCAACGGAGCATGTGCCCCTACTGTCCGGCCACCTACAGTCGCATCGACACGCTGCGCTCCCACCTACGGGTGAAGCATCCAGATCGGCTGATCAAGAACTAGGGTCGGGGGATCTATTCGGCGCGATCACTGCCTAAGTAGATCTACCGATAGATGGTGGCAGCGCGCCCACAAAAAAGCACGGACCCAAACCAATTTTACAGATGATCAAGTCCCTTTTCCCCCAATCGTGAGCGAACAGTTGACATCTTGCGGCATCTGCGCCCATCCCTCCCCCGCGACAGTACCAACGAAGATTGTTTTCTGCCAAATAACCATGAATTTCTATATAGTAGAGACACCTCTGTGGAGAAAATGTTGATGAGATTGTGAAACTTCAGAGCCCCGTCCTCCTAGTTTTCCTTCCTTGATCCTGTACATAATAAAAAAAGAAATCCCCATATAGGCACTTTCTATAGAGATCAGTAGATAGTTTATATCGAGGACGCATATATAATTTTAAAGTTTTTGAATGTGTCTTTGCTAAAGTATATTGGACCATTATCTCAACAGATGTCGCTTCATCCACAATTCTATATAGACAGTGCCACAATCCTTTATAAAATATCCTCCCAAAATTGTCCGCAGAGCTTAACAATATTTTAAGCTTTAATGGCATAGACATAGTTGTAAATAAGTTCAACAGTCCTAAATAAAATTCAATGTGCTATTTATTCAAATTTAGATGATGTAAGACACAGATTTCTTGCAGTATTTATATAATCTGTCCTTAATAGTCAGATTTTCCAAGATAATGGATTAAGTGAGGAAACAATTTATCAAGCTGTCTTGTCCAGTAAATGTGTAGAAAAAAAATGAATTTTCTCAATATTAATGTAAATGTTAGAACGGATTGAATGAATCATCAGACAAAGTTTAAACGGTTTCAATGAATCATTGTGAGAAAAGAAAATTACTATTATCGAAAAATTATACACATTTTAGCTCCTCTCCCCCATCACTGGAAAAGAGATGAATAAGATTGATATAAAAGACATAATCAAGTTGGTGTAAAACTTCAAATTTTCTTACTTGCATTGCACTTGTAGTTTGAGAGAAATCAAATTATATCTATTGTATCAAGGTTTATAAAACTGTAAGATAAGACGGAGTTGTAATCACTGGAGTCTTTACATTTTTTTTGTCTTTGAGTTTATCGCTGGAAATGGTGCGCATGGTGAAAAATTTATTCTTAGACTAGAGCTTTGAGCTTCCACGTTAAAAGAAAAACAAATTTTTAGGTGATTTTTTCTTATTTTTGTTTTATTCCCTTAAAAAATTATATATTTCTTTAACGAAAACAAAATATCTTGTGTTCATTTAAGATGCTTTAATGATGTATTGCAGCTTTTATTTTCTGTTTTTTTAAATGAAAGACTTCTTTAGTCAATTTCATAAGACTCCGTCTCTAAAAAAAGATTTTGAAAAACATGAAAAAAATAAAAATATTTACAAGTAAATGAAACTACACGTTTTGGTGTAACATTTTTATGTGATATTTGACGAAAATGGAAAGTACCTAAGCAAAATTTTAATGAAAAAAAAAGAAATAATTAGAAAGTAATTGAAATAAACCCCATATGTTTGAAAGAAAAAACATACCAATTGGACAAAGATTAGACAATTAAATGTCATGAAAAGAAAACTTACGGTACCATTCATTTTCCCTCCATATTAAAAAAAAAACAACAACGTATAGATAAATTCTTTCGAGGCAAAATATAGACGATTAGCATAAACTTGTAAGTGTAAATATAGTATTTGAATAAAGAAAAAAAACTGGAGAAATAGTGGATCAATGAATTAGAGATGACCAGAAAACCAAGAAACACGAAACAGATAAAAAAATATCTAATTGTAAATCATCGTAAGACGTTGTATATATTTTTGTACAAATTTAATTTGGATGACCTACGAGAAGATACATACTTTTTGATAAATGATTTATTAATAGTTGATAGAGAAACTGAGAGATGATGAGAGAGAAAGATTTAAAAAAAAAACAGTGAAAAATCAACATTTATTCTTAAATTAGGCATTTTTTCTTGTAATGAGCAAAATGAGTAAGAAATCAAAATCCAGCCAAGTTGAAATCAAATTTCTGTCTATAAAAAATAGCACGTAAGATTTCAAAGATGCATAAATCTTATCAAGTCAAACAACAAAATATTCATATTAATATAAAAAAATTTTAAGCATTGAACTTTACCAAAAAAAAAGAAGAAAAAGAAGATGTTTAATAACGAGCAGCTTGTGGAGACATTTACTATCAAATTAATAAGGCATTAAAACAGAATAGCAGCTAAAACATAGATGTTCAACAGAAATTATCCAATGAGAAAAGTCTTTTAATGAAAAAAAAAGTAATTAATTATGCAAGTACCAAAATATCTACATACATTTTATTCATGTTTAACAACAGAGAAATCAAATGGAGAAATTGAGAGAAATATTAAATTTTAAAAAGCAGCATTCTTCGTGTGTAGAAAAGTAATATATTTGTGAAATTGCAAAGTATCCCAACAGTGTTTTTCATTGGTTTCAATTCCTGTGGCAAAAAAAAATTCACATGTAAAAGTCAATTATGAAATATACAAAAGTTGTTTGAACTGCAGGTAAGTTATTTTTTATACTACTTGAGTTAGCTTGGCAAGAAAACAGCTTTGGAAAGGCAGATTTTTAATTATCTGGGAAATATAATTTAAAAAATATCAAGAGGTGAAAAGCTCTCTCGTCTAATACAATGGAGAAAAGCTCAAGTGGTGAATATTGACTAAATTTTTATAGGTTATGTATTTATCCTGTGCTTTGTGGTGAAAAGCTTACGCAGTCGTGAAAAATGAATTTATCCTTCATCCAAGACACCGAGTCAAGCTGAGTGGTTGTGGTGAATATTTATCCCTCACAATATTTAGGATAATTTAAGAGCTTTTCCGAGGTGAATTTCGAAATTAAATAAAACAGCAATTTGTTTTTTTTTTCTGTAAAAGTTTAAATATTTATTCGTTTTATTATCAGCTGAAGTTTATTATAAAATCACTTTCACAGGAAACTCTGAAGCAATTAAAATCAGTAATTGATGGCTTCTCATAAGCAACTAGCGCATTAAAATTGAGTAAAAAGCCTAATATTAATATCAAGGTATTGCTTCAATACTATGCTATTAAGTCAATTTTTTTTTTTATGAAAACTCTTGGTCAAATCTTTTCTATAAAGATATTAATAAGTTCAAATTACGAGAAAATCTGCAAAATATTTAAGTTTTAGAACAATTCATTGTTTTCCCAAATCGACTCATAAATAATTTATTGTGACATTTTAGGTAAATTTTATATAATAGAGAAAGTCAGGGTTCACTGAAACAATACAAACTGTAAGTTCAGTTTAAGATATTCGCATCTATTCGTTAAATGATATATAATAATTAATTTCATTTAGGAAAATTGTTGATTTAGGCCCAGAATATTTTCAATTATATACTTTTACATTAGTTTTCAACTATCTAGTAGAGAATTCATCTAATAGGAAACAATTTCATACGCCATTGTTTTAGGTTCAATTTACAATTTCTAAGAGAGCTGCGCTCCTTCGGCTTCCATTTATGCAACCGTATCAACGGATACAATTTAATTGACCTCCATTTATGAGGATTTTTCTATTTTCTCTGTCACTTCCTCTCTTCCTAATATCTACATCATGATTTTTTTCTGGTAGGTATTATATATGTATATAACGTGAAAGAGAAAGAGTGAAATATTTCCATAATTGACATTAGAGTGAATTGGAGAAAAGAAAATTTGATATATTTCTTTTTGAAGGAGACATTATAACTAGAGAATAAATAAAAAGTCCAAGGTAAAAGAAAGCGCACTTCTTCGTTCGCATGTGAAAGCCAAAAGCACTCAAGTTAGTGTTTTCTTACGTGAACATATCATCCGATTTTTTCTCCCTCTATATACCTTTTTATTTATTGTGTTTTTTTTCTATGTATAAATAGTAAAATTTCTTCCTCTCTAGTTCAATGGCACGTGAGTTTATCTTTCTGATTCTCAGACATTAAATCAGGTTTAGATTCCTTTTATGTGCTAATTCCTTTTCGCTATAAATCTCTTCATTGTCGCTACGATTTTTTCTTCTTGTTCCTCACAAGAAAATAATTTTCATACACCCCTATGTATTACATATGCCAGCAAGAAATTTAATTTTGTAATAAAATAGAGAATTCTTTTTTTGCTTAGTTACTTTATATATATATACAGGAAAATTTTTCTTTCGGAGAAATTTCTCCATTCCTTTTTTGTCTTTCAAATATGAAATTTTCTCAACAAGTATCGATTTTATATAGTGAATTTTAATAATCATCGTGTTTGATTATAGAATTCGGAGTAATATAACTCTTTCATAACCTCTCAAGTATCAACAGAAGGTGTCAGTGGGAAACCAGAGGCAACGAACAGTGGTAAGATTTTCATTTTGTTGGAAAAACGAATAACATATTTTCTTTGAGAAAATGTAAAATGGTTTCAACACGCCCTAATTTAATATCTTATTACTCATTCAAAACATTCCCTGTCATTTAACCATAATCTCATTATATTATGTGTAATTTTATCTATTACGAAATTCATGCTATTTCCCATTTTGAAAATATAACCCAATTTGCGTGAAACTTTACGATAGTCACCCACAAGTTTTCTAATAACCCGTCACAAGTCCATGTGAGGTTGTTCGTTGAGGAGCGGACTAATACTGGCATCTGTTCCATTATCTGAACACTTTGTCTTCGACATCCAATCCAGATCCGAGACGGTGGCCTGAGTGAGAGAGAGTGAAAAAAAATTTGTATGACAAGAATTTCTCATTCGGGATTTATTACCATCGCTGAAGGGAGAATAATTTGATGGAATTGCGTTATGACAATGTAAAATGGTTATCTTTATGAAAATGTCATAAAACAAAGAGAGATGATGGAGAATGAGGCTTTCTGCAAAATGTTACACTTTATCCCAGTTGTTGGGATTTAATTTCAATAGATTTTCAATCAAAATCGATTACAAGAAAAAAATGTGTAAGATGTTGGCCATTGGGGCACATGAGAAAATATTGCAAGAGATTGAGAAGTACTGAAAAAGTGACATAAACTACAAGGGCTCAATTTCAGACGAAATGGCAATTTATCACCAAGGAAAAAAAATGTACGCCTCGGTTAATAGAAAAGAGCTTAAAGCTCTCGCAGCAGTAATTTTTTTTCTTCTGCCATTAGCCACACAATGCGAATGATAAATTGGGAAAGAACCACAAAAGTCACGGTTGGACAATTTCTCGTATATCGGCAGTAATTTCCTCTCGTTTTGGGAAATCATCAATTAGTGTGTGTCACCATTCCAAGACTCTAGAGAGAGGATTACCTGATGCATTGAGTACACGGCCAGGACCACGAGGACGTGCATAATGTTGTGGGAGTTCATGTAGAGATCCACGCTACCGGGAAACCACTTCTCAGGAATATGAAGTGCTCCTAATTAAGTGGGTTTCAGCATGTTGAATGAGGCAGATAGATTTTAATTTAGTCAATGGTTTTACACGACACGGCAAAAGTATAGAGACATCACTAATCATGCATAGATCTAATTAAGGGAAATATTCATATGCAACTTAAACGAGTTAGTTAAGTTAGAAAATTCACTAAATCTATGTTTCTCTCAAATCTAAAGGATGAAAACCTGTATAATTCACTCAAAAAATGATGAAAAATATTTCAAAAGGGATAGAATATTATAGAGAATCATCAGGCTCCAGTCTGGCTTAAAAAAGCTCGTCTAAAGCTCCAAGCTGGCCTAAAGCTCAAGGCTGGCTTAAAGCTCAAGATTGGCTCAATTCTAAAGCTCGATGTTCGCTTTAAGGTCACCGAAAACTCAAGATTTACGGCTTGCCTAAAGATTAAGGCTAGCTTAAAGCTTATTTTTCGATCTTCCTAATGCTTTCAGTTTTCCTTCTAGAAGCATTTTTTGTATAAAATCGACTGAAATGCAGTTTTTAGTGAAATTCTTACAGATTCCACTATTGCGGTGGTCACAAAATACCAAAGTGGTCAGACCGGTCTGAAATTGGGGTGGGGGGTGCTTTGGGTCTCATTGATCACGAAAAAGTGAGTGGCCAAAAACCGGTTTTTTCCGGCCGTCCGCCGGAGAATTGTTATAGCAAGAGAACGGTTATAGATAGAGACTTGGGGTTTTCGGCAAAGGTACATAAGTGCAATTTATTTGGTTCAAAGCACCGGTCAAAATGTTGACTGATAAAATAGCCCCGAAAACTGATAAACAGCCTCCCTTTCTCCTACTAATTCTAAGATTCATGCGTAAAGAAATGGCTTAACTCCTTCCTCTTTTACTCCTTCCTCTTTTAAATCATTTCATAACAGGTACTTAAAAACATATTTAATAAGGATATGAAAGGAGAATGTCTCTATACATTTGCTCATTGCTGTTTTTGTGGCATATGTAAAGTAATTTGTGCTGTTCATTCATTTAATATCTGTTCTAATTACCAATCATTCCGCCAAGAGCGGAGACAGCGTCCTGGATGGATGGGAGAGCGTGCGAGGGGCGGGAAGGGAGTTAGACACAATGGCACAGGTAATTTTGAGCAATTAATTGTACCTGGAGAACTACATGGGTGAGAGTCGCCGGATTTCCACCAGCCAGCTTCAAGATGCGCAACATTGTCAGGAGCACCCTCATCATGAAGGGTAGCAAAAAGCAGAGGCGTCTCTGCCACGGCGACAAGGCCGTTAATGCCTGGCAAATAGAATTAATCATGTCAATTGAGCCTCTTCTATTGCCCCCAGAAATATATCCTAAATCTATACATATAGTATGGCTCTGTAAAGGTGTCCTTATCATTTAGATTAGGACACATTCACTGGGCCAGGCTGTGTAGAGCAGAAAAAAGGCACAGGAAGTGAGTGACGCAAAATATCCAACAATTTACTTCTTGTGTCGCTTCTTCTGCACCCTCATTTGTGCTCATATTTATGTTGACTCTACCTTGTAGAGTCCCCAGAGGCTCAGCATACAATAAGCCAATATTAACGACCACTTTAGCTTCCAGCCGAGGCAGAACACTGTCGCCGTCACCATCGGCAGAGCTCCTGCAAGCAAAAGAGCTAACTGTTAGGCCAAGACATAAGGGAGGGCAGAAACAATCATCCCGACAATAATCGAAATTACACAACCCATTTGATACTTGTAAAAACACGCATATAAAAAAATAAACAGCAATATATAGCGGAAAAGAGGGGTAGAAAGTGTGAATAAATAATTTCAGACCATATAATCCACATATAACGTATTTTTTGCAGACTTTTTCAACTCCCACATCAGAAAGGAACAAAAATCGACACATTCATGATACATATTGAATGAAAATCCATCGATTATTTATTGCCACTGCTGTTTGATATTAGCCAAAAACTTTTATACAGAACAATTTCAACTTAACTCATCCTGATATAATTTTTCCGGGGCGATATATGTTACGTGTTACAGCATTAATTCAAATTCAAGGGCTGTGTTAAGGCGTTTCCGGGCCAATAAAAAACCGTGTCGCTGAGATAATTCAGGAGAATGATTGTGAACTTTTGATCCTTCGAAAGATTTACAGCTTCCGAACGGATCTCGTGCGGAAATACATTAAGAGGGAGGGTATCAAAAATTTAGAGCAAGATAAATTGTTCATTTTCCTGAGATTTCTTGACATAAAACTTCTCAATGGCAATCTTACATGTAAAGTTCTCGCATGGAATGAATCTTTTTCGATAACATCCTTTTTTCGACCTTAAACCAAGGGGGTGTCAAAAAAAACGTACACCACTTATATGTCTTGTGGAAAAGCTCCCCAAAGCTCAAATTCGAAAACTTTCAGGAGCTTTCATCTTATCATTATTATTTTCTATGCTAAAGCCTCCTAAAGCTTTTTATTAAAGCATTCTAAAGTTTTTTAAGAAAGCATTCTAGAGCTTTTTAAGAAAGCATTCTAAAGCTTTCAAAGACAGATTTCTAGACCTTTCTACAAAAAGCTTTTTGAAAGCTTGTTGTTTCTAAGACAGGTTTCTAAAGATTTCTAAGAAAGAAAGGTTTCTAAAGCTATCCATAACATTTCTAAAGCTTTCTATTCTATAAAAGCATCAGCAAAATCTCCAAAAGCTCTCTAGAATTCTCAAAAGCTTAGCAAAAACTTTAAAAGTTCTAAAAAATATCCAAAACTTTTACAAATATTCCAGATTTTTTTTAAATGCTCGTAAATTTCTCAATTTTAGAAAGCTTTCAACTAATATATTATAGCTTACATTTTTCATAGTTTAGAAATAATAAGAAACTGCCAAGGGGGAGATATTATGATCAGAAATGGTGTACATTTAAATGGAAGTGCGCAAGAGCTTTAGGAAGTGGAGTGGAAGATACTAAGTCAAGTAATTTCGAAAGCTTTCAAGAAAGATCTAGAGCTTTGGGAAGTTTTTCCAGAGCTTTTAAATTCTTAAAGAGCTTTTAGAAAATTCCAGGAGCTTCAAAGGAAATTTTAAAACTTTGAAAAGTATAAGCTTGATCAGCTGAAAGCTTTCTAAAATTCCTTAAAAAAAACTGCAGAAATTTACGAGCATTTTCAAAACAAAAGCTCTAGAAATTTTGTGAAGTTTTCGGATGTTTTTAGAGTTTTTGAGGCTCTCGCTAATCTTTTGAGAATACTTGAAAGCTTTCACATATTTTCATAAAGCTTTTTTTAAGCTTTAGAAAGCTTTATAAGAAAGTATTCCTAGAAAGGTTTTTTTTAGAGAACTTTAGAAAGCTTCATTAGAAAGCTTTAGAACACTTTTTTGAAAAGTTCTGGAAAGTTTTTTTTTAGAAAGCTTCATTAGAAAGCTGTACAAAGTTTATTTAGATTTAGAAATCTTTCTTATAAAGTATTGTTTATAAAGTTCAAGAAAGCTTCTTTAAAAAAGCTCTAAAAAATTTCTTTAGAAAGCTTTAGAAACCTTTCTTAGAAAGCTCTAAAAAGCTTCCTTAGAAAGCTCTAGAAAGTTTTTTTTTAAGTTCTAAAAAGTTTTCTTAAAAAACTCTTGAAAGGGTTTTTACAAAGCTTTAGAAACCTTTATTAGAAAGATTTTTTAGAAAGTTCTAGAAAGCTTTCTTAATAAGCTCTAGGAAGCTGCAGAAAACTCTAAAGATTTAGAAGACTTTAGTATAGAAACTGAAAGTTTACGAATTAGAGTTTTGGGAAGCTTTTCTAACAAAATATGGAAGTGCTGGAAGTGGTGTACGCCTTTTTGACCATAATATCTCCCCCTTGGATAATTTCACAAAAAAAAGTAATATTTCTTTCACTTGAAATTAAATCTGAACGATTACAATATTTGTGATTTTTTGACAATGGCACCAATGACACCGTGTTTTGCACTGTTGTCACAAATATTGCAATCGTTGAGATTAAATTTCATGTGTAAGTAATCTTTCTCTTTTTTGGTTGCAATTATTGTTTTAACACTTAAAACACTACTTGACGTTTGTCCCATTAAAACTTAAAGTGGTAAAAACTATCCATAAGAATACGTGTCAGCTTTGCTCGCAAAATATTGCATTAAAACCTTGATTAAAACCTTCGAAGACCACTATTTTTACTCTTCAATCCAAACTATCCGGAAATATGATTGTGACTATTTGATTTTTATTATTTTTCCAGATAATTTCCATAAATATCTGACGGTATTATTGCTCTGTGGAGGTTGACCTGTCAAATTTTGGCGGCAAATCATTTCACCGCCAAGTGTTTTTCACCATGGAATTTTTGAGTTAAGTGAGAGAAAAAATGCAAGAGTTGTATTTTGATGCCCTCATATCCGCCATTTTGAAACACTCCAAAATCTTATTTTTTAAATAGCTCGGCCCCTATAGCATGGATCGGCTACCAATTTTAGTGTGTTGTAGCTGACGCCGAGACCTTTCCAACGAGGGGTCACATGAGCATCGTGAATAACCTTTACCAGGGATATTAAAGGTCAAATTTTTGGATTTTTACAGGGCTATGTCTCCGTTGTTTATGAACCGATTTTGATCAATTTTTTTTAAAGACGCATCTCGACCACCGTCATCCATCCCCGTAGTCAGACCATATTTTTGGCTTGACTACTAGTTCAAAGAATTTTACACATTAATCAGTTTCATTCACGATGCGATTCTTCGTCTCCAAAGATTTGCAGTTGAAACTGAATTTTATCCCATTCTAAGTTCGCCACAAAAGAATCACAGCTCCCCATAAGTCGGCCTGTAAATACTTATCAACGTGTCTTCTTTTGTTTAATTTCATTCAGATTTCGTCTCACCGTTTGTTTCCGTGTATTATTCGACTGTGTAAGTGGATTTCGCATTTTTTTCCGTGTAGGTATCACCTTGAGTGTCTTGAATTTGGCGGGAAACATTCCGACCCTTCAGTACAAGAGCTCTGCTCGATTCGAAAATCAATTCGAAATTAATTTGAGCTCGCTTGGAGCTCCAATAGTAATTCGCGTAGTCACCGCTTGTGGCGCCAATAGTATTTTCTCATCGAATTTCGAAATTGTTTTTTGAGAGCCGTGTTTTGTTTTTGTTTGTATTTTCCCGTGTTTTCAGTGGATTTTAGGTGAAACTGTGAA
>CAKKOB020001444.1:0-22335 GCA_918844115.2 Phlebotomus perniciosus | reverse complement strand
CCTCCCTTGTTTCAATGTGTTGATGAAGTCTGGTATTTGGAAAAACATCCCTCATATGGGTTATCTGGGGAGAATTTTTATAGTTTGTTTTAACAAAAATATAAACCATCATCTGGGTGAGGGCGAAAGACAAGAGAATGTCGTCTGTTTAGGTATTTGAGATGTAATAGGGGTGGATTTCTTCAGTTTCGACCCTCGAGAATAAACTATAATTAGAAATAATTCTCAGTGTATGCATTTTGACGACCCTCATGGTGGCAAACGGTTCTCTGGGTGAAAGAGGAAATAGTTTTCTGGAAATTGTTGCCGTCATCTTTTAATTTTATATTGTTGTTTGTGTGTGAGTTGAAAAATTCCCCCTCGAGGTTTTCTCGGTGAAGCGTTCGCTCCTTTGGGGTGAGGCCCACAGAAAGACGCGTTTGGAAGAGATGCGATGAATGATGATTGTCCCTCCCCCGCGATGTCTATACAATGGCAATGGAATAAAATCATCGTGGTGGCTTGAAGAGGAGAGAACTTGAAGTGTGACGAATATTTCAACCCTCACCCCTTTGTCGTCTGGGTTCTCCTATAATGTGGAATGGGTCGTGTGAGTGTCTAAAGTGTCTAAATAGGGCTAAATTGCCCCTCGTGGAAAAAATGCCCACATGAATCCTTTTGACTCACAAATCACATCATGCTTCCTCTTTAGTTTCAATTTAGTCCGAAAAAGAGGCCCAGGAGAAGTAAAAAAAAAGAGGCAGAGAATTGAGTGAAGCTCAAGAGATAGAATTTACGATGACGATGATGATGGTACAATGGTCATAGGCAGAAGAAATAAGACACCGCTCTTGAGGCTTTCTTTTTTTCTCTCTCATACTGTGTGCCCAAAACATTTCTTGTATTATGTTTTTTTTCGTGTGTTTTTACTAGAAACAGTTCATTCACCCATCTCTAGAAGTCAAGGACTTCACCACCACAAATCTTTCTTCTTGACTCTTTTCTATTTTTTTTTCGGTTAGACAAAATTCAAGCTCTCTCTCTTCTCAATCGGATGACGAGAAAGGAGGGAGTGAGGAGGATGATATGCCTTTGGAGAGAGAAATAAAAAAGTTGGATAGAAAAGAAATGAATTGCTGTATTAGAAGTTCACGCTACAGTTGTATAACATTCCACCACTTCTTTCTCTTTCTCACCACCATCGTCATCTCGTGTGAGAATCCATCATGAGATGAAGGAAAAGAAGTGGTAAGAAAAAAACCCAAGTAGAATTGAGAGATTTTTTCAGCAAAGATTTAACATTTCTCTTCAGATTACAATTTAATCCTGTTGCGAATCTGAAATTAATCTTTTAATTAGTTAAAATGTGATCTTGTTTGAAATACCGAGGGGAATGGTAAAAGTACCATCCCCTATTAAAAATAATAGTAAATTTTACTATGTTGCTTTTTGATGTTAGTGTTACAATTAGGTGACCACTTTTAAAAATATTAATAATTAAAATTTAGTAATTGAGACGTACGATCACTATCTTGTACAGAAAAAGTCTTTGGATTTTTTTCCCCTGACTTGGGATTTATTAAACAAAGTTGTCTAGGACATCATTATCTACAAATTCCTCCCCTAAAAACATGAGCAGAGTCATATTTTTGGTGAACAAATATTGAAAGATCACTCATGATAAGTCTGAGGTATCGAGAGTTCACAGTCATTGGTTTTATTTAAAGCTAGGATTCCCATATCCCTGCTCTTTTGTAGTGGATCATCAAAGTCGAAGCCATCGCTAAGAGCAATGAGTAGAGGCGCTACACGAATTAGAATATCTAATTCCCAAAGTGTTTGGGCTCTTCCGTCCATCCGAACGTCGGTCTGTCCTTTAAAAACAAGACTTTATTATTTTTTTTAACTTATTATTTTAAGTTTGGATAAAAAAGTTTCGTGTTAACGATTTGTTCTTCGTTTAAAGGCATAATTTGGCCTTAATTAAGTATCAAAATAATTAAGAAATTAACATTTCTTAAGGGGAGAGAAAGACTCGTTAATTTTCCGCAAATAATTTATTCATTTATTTCATCTTCAAACTTTGATATTTCTTGTAAAATTTTCAGTAAGTTCTTGTTGTTATCTATTCAGCTATGGAAGGTTTTAAGATGATTTCCTGGATGTTCGTATTTGCAGATGTTTCTAGAGAATATCGAACTGCATTACAGATATCTTCAGTGAAAGGAGAAGGCATAAATTGATTTTTATTTGCGTCAGTTATAACATGTCCTGTTTCTATGTTGGTTATTTTAACTCCAGATTTCTCGGGTAATTCATGTCGTAACATCTCCGTAAGAGCTGCAATGGCAAATTTCGTTGTATAGGGTAGATAGGGTTCCTTCTTTTTGCTGGTTTTTGGTTTCACGAAGCTATTAATATTGATCACATGTCCGTCGAAAGAGCGTCGCATCATGGACTGCATAGCTTCTTGGGTGCAAAGAATCATTCTCAGGATATTCGTATCGTAGAGATCTCTCATAACTTTAAAGGACTTAAGGGTGTCTACTTGAACATCACGGAAGGAAGGGTGATAGTGAAGCGTATTGTTCACTAAGACGTCACTATAACCGTATTTGTCCTCAATCTGAGCAAAAGTTTTGGCAATGTATTGCTTATTGAGAGTATCACACATGGAGATATGAATTTTTTCTCGCACATCCTCAGGAAGATCTACAGACTGTCCTGTGAACAATCCCACGACAGTCATTTCAGCTCTGGCCAGATACTTGGCAATTTCAACACCAATTCCCGAATTGATTGCCGTCACTATAGCTACTCTATTCCTCCAGCGATTCATTGTTAAACTACGGGTTTCATTAAGTAACTCATATCTTATATAGTTCAGAAAGCGACACCATTACTATACTTAAAACGACAATTAAATTCAGGATAATTAAAACAGTATATAAAAATCATGTTATTTAGGAATGAAAAATATTTATTGTCAAGTTATTATAATTAAAATGAAAGATAATAAAAGTTGTAAAGTTAGAAAAAACAAGAAATGGTTCATGGCCGAATTCGCAATAAAATTACGCGTGCTATGACCAACTTATGAAAGGGGATTCTTATTGCAAACTTTGAAGACGAAGAATTCTTTTTTGTGTAGAGAAATCTGTATGACAAACAGTTTTATTCACGATGCAAAGTCAGGAGTAGTAGTGTGACCGCTTTTGGAATTCAACAGCAACCCTTGTAACTTCATAAATTTATAGAAACACTGAGAAGGGTTGCTGTTGGATTTCAAAGACGGTTACATTTTGACTATACACTTTACGAACCAGTTTCAACTGAAAAGTAAATTCAATTACATCCTGAGTTGACCTCCAAGGAATCCCAACGTATTTAAGCTAAGTTATTATAATAGTCTGGCACGAACGTTGTGGTTGTCTGGAGTATCCTTGGCTCTCTCTCCTGTCGAGTCATTATCCCTTGGCGTTGTGTCGAGACGTAGGGTCAGAAACGTGTTGTAAGGAAAAGAAATTACTGCGTCTGATGCATTCTCTATGTGAGTCTTTTTTTGTGTGAGCCACACGCACCTGAGATCCATTGGAATGGGCGACGGAGTGGCAGCAACAACAAAAAAGGAGAAACAATTGTGTGAATGTGAAGAAAAAGGATGTTTGTCTGGGAGAGCTTTTCAAAAGGGCGAGAAACATCGTCAGCCTCCGCGGGAGAAGATCGAGAATATCCCATGGAAGGCAGATAGAGAGAGGAGTCAAAAGTCAATGACCCAAGCCAACAGTGGAGGGTTAAAAGAGAAGACGATCTCACAGGAATTTTTCCCATCTTCCTTTCTGTTCAGGGATTTAAAATTTAAATTGAGACTCTGCGCTGGCTTGGGCTGTTACATGGAAAATGACTCTCTGTACGCTTGATTGTTTCCTCTTTTCTCTTTCTCGTGGGCAATTAAGACTGTTTGGGGGTATGTTAATTTAGATTGAGCTAAATTAAAATATTAAACAATCTGCCACACTGTTGAGTTCTCTCCCCTTCAGATATTCAATGAAAGCGGATTTTTTTTCTGTGCCTCTGCACAATCCTCTAATTTATTCCATTTTGAGTTACAAGACCGAGAGGCATAAAAAAATCACAAATTACCCGAAGTGGTACTCGAAGAGAAGGGAAATATAATCAACAGGTTGCAATTGTGTGTTGGGTCTTTCGACCCCTCTCACCAGCAGGCTCGCTTCCTCTAGGGCTTGAATGCCGCGGAGGTTGAGGTGAAATTGAGAAGGGAAACTCAAATAGTGTTGGCAACCTGCAATATCTGGATTAGGGCGAAACAACAAAAACGTGTCTTGTGACGTGGGCAAGTGGCTCGAGGAGGAAAGGAAATATTCCAGGGCATAGGATGGATAAGTCCAGTTGTTGAAAATTAAAAAAGTTAAAAAACTTTGAAAGATTTGAAAAATCTGATAAATAATAGATTAGATTAGCGCCTGGTACCTTAAGGGGTTAAATACTAACTCTTTGGCAATTCGCACACCAAATGACGTGGGTTCAAATCCACATAGTCTTGTGTTTTTTAACATCCCAACTTCCTTTTTCATCATTAAATCTTCATTCTTATAAGATCTGAAGGTTATAAAAAGAATCTCGAACAGAATAAACGGTATTTTAGGAGCGGGAAACCTTCGAGTTCAGAACAGAAATCTGACTTCAATGAAATCTTTTAAAATTAATTTTTTTTTCCAAAATTCTATCAATTCCTAACTAAATTCTGCCTTATTGCTAAACAAACTGCCTGATCAAACTAGATTTTACAAAACAGTCGGACTCAGTCAATTTGTTTGGGGGGACGAAATGTGATTCCTGATCCAATAATATCGGTGTGTGTCTATCATTTAAATGGTGTGGACTTGAGTGCCACCTCAAAAACATACCTGTTGGTATAATGTTGAAATTGTTGAATCCACTCACTTGGAGTTTCCATTGCATTTAGCTTGGTTGGTGCGCGCACATGAAACTCCATGGCGGGGTCTTGAACTCAAACCAGGTCATGAAGAGTTTCGCCCGCTCTCTGGCTGAGAGACTTGACTCCCCAGTGTATTTTCTCAAATAGCCAACCTTACAGGGGGATAGCCATATAAAGGGGGTAAGCGGAGAAAAAAAAAACACAGTGAGATCTCATAGAGGAGGGGAGCTGATGGAGGGCACCTGTATTGAGGTTCTCTTCTCTATTCCAACTATTTTTTTTCCTTCATCGCACGTTGCATCTGTCCGGAGCCCTCGGTATTTGAGAGATGTTTGAAGATAATTTACTATCCTTTATTGAGATTTCTGTGAATGCACCTTATATAGGTATTTTTTTACCATCAGTTCTCCCTGGTCTATTGCACCTGAAACAGGTTTTAAAAGGACCATCGCGAGTCTTTTAAACCCCTTCCCGCATTTCGAAATGATGACTGAAAAAAGGGGAGAATAAGAGAGTGGTAAAAAAGTTCTATTATAAAAAGTTATTATTTGTCTCGTTCTCACATCAAACATAAGTTTGGATTTCACCTATTTTTTAAAAAGCCACACGAGGGGATATAATAAAAATTTAATTTCCCGTCACAAAGTACCTGACACTCTGTGGACAGAGAGAATGATTTCCTGACCGGTGACCATGTCCATCCGCATCTGATGGAGTAATTGTTCCTCTTTCTTGCTCACGAACTGTGATTT
Organism: Phlebotomus perniciosus; assembly: GCA_918844115.2. NCBI lineage: Eukaryota > Metazoa > Arthropoda > Insecta > Diptera > Psychodidae > Phlebotomus > Phlebotomus perniciosus. The sequence continues at coordinate 16,644 of CAKKOB020001444.1, read as the reverse complement.
TTGTCCCAGGCACTTCCAACAATATCACCGGCTGTCATTTAGTAAAGCAATTCCATGTTATAAGCAGAAAATTTCTCATGCAAACTCAGGGGTAGACTCTGTGTCCAAGAAAATACTTCTAAGAATCAATGGAGCGAAAGATTTGTCATATGGATGAGGCGTTTCCTCTGAGTAATCCTTTATGATTTAAATGTTTCCAGGGTGATTAGGGGGTAATTCATGGCGCTTGTTGAATATTTGTCTAGGATTTTGGTATCTCAAAGGATCCTCATAAATATTAGTGAACCCATTTCTCCTGAGGAAATGACTGTTAATTTAAATTTGAGGCATTTTCTGTTTAAAGGTGTTGGTACACGGTAGTTTGTTAGCTGAATTTTTACGAAAGTTCTTTCTTGAATATTCTCAGGAATGCAGAAGTGTTAAATTTTCAAGGATTTTTACTGAAAATATGATTATATTAACCATTTACTTGGAAAAAGTAACAACCGTGTGCCTTTACCTTAACAAAGTACTTTTTGTAAATGGTTATACAAGTTCTCTATTATCGTTAGCCTGTTTGTTTTCATTACAAACAGAAGTCAATACACAGACATGGTTTTGCATAATGATAACGATGATAAACCTTAATGAGTTTTCTGCGTAATGAGCAGCCCTTTTGAAAACAAGATTGTGGCACCAGAAGAAAGGCAATTTCTTTCCTTTTTTCTTCTTCTTCAACCATTAAATCTCTCAAGTTTATTTACTTTTACCGACGTTTATTGATGCCATTTCTGAATATTTCTGATGGCGTAAATGACAGAGAGGTGTAAAATGAGGATTTTTGGAATATTGTCAACACAGGGCTTCCACAGAGGTGTAAGCTCTTTGACCAAATTGATTGAATTCGTAGCGAAAGGTAGGAGAAAAAGTGTGTGGATGCTCATCGAAGCGATAAAATAGATTTTAACTCGTTTTTGCTGGCTTTGTGGTAAATAAATAAAATTTTTGGCCACATGGTAATTTAGGGAGAAATAGCTTATAGCAATTGAGGTGTGATGGAAAAGTTATGTATATAGGAAAAGGAGAGAGAGAGAGAAACTATTAAGCCATCGCGCCCAAATCAGTTGAAGATGAAGAAGGGAATTGAAGAATTTGTGGTGGTTATTTTTGACCACTAAAATTGACTCCTTTTGCGTTTCTTCATTTCTTTTCCGGTGAATGATTCTGTCTCTTCAGGTGTTCGGCCACCCCTCGAAAAAAAGAGCGTCTTAAAGCAATGAGACAAGTCAAAAGAGGGTTCAAGATGCAAATTCATGGTCAGAAATTATATGTCATTGCGAGGACATCGAATTTTCTCCTCCAGGCATTGAGAGACATTCAATGTGGCGTTAACATGAAAAATTGCATTAATTAGTTGGTGAGCAAAAAGCGGAGAGAGAAATAATAAACAGGACATCCTGCACGAATCACTTTCTCACGTGCATTTGCATAGTAATTATTTCCGCTTTTATTTGCTCCATTCACATCTATTAAATCCTCGTACGGCGATTTTTTATTATTCCTGTGGGGAAGGCTTCCAATGCGGCGACAAAAATGCAAATGACGATCGTGATCGAGGGGTCATCGATCGCCTTTTCTGACTTGTTCAAAATTATTCCTTTTCGGGTGACAAGAAACTGTTTTTTTTTGTATGTGTCTCTTGGGAGGAGAGGCTCTGGCCAAGTGGTCAGTAAATTGAGGAAATTAAATTGTTATTCTGATTTTTCGATGAGGGAATTTATATTGTTTAGGGTAACCCAGGATGACTTGAAAAATCTTCATGCTCCAACTAATGCTTTACACTTTCTCATGAATGTCGCCCTATCGAGACCCCTCAGTGAATAGAAAATTTATTCAGTGGAACTTGTTGGTCTTTTTTATGTGTGAAAAAATCTTTTCCCATTCGAGAATCGGGACCCTATATTTCCTTATCAACGAAGCAGAAAGGGTGCAACGATGATAGTATGTAAAATGACCTGAAATCATGACTGGGAGACCAACCACAGTGAAATGCACTTTGTTGTTTATTTCTTTTTCGAGTCGATTTGTTGAATTTCCTGAAGCGGTAAATTATTCATAAATTTCCTTTCCTCAATTTTGACTTTTTTCTCTCTCCTGAAGCTCATTTCAATTAGACAAAAAAATCATGGATGGAGGGTAAAGTTATGCTTTGGATGGAGGAACAGGAAAAAACCAAAAAGGGGGATGTTACATTTTGGGGAGGAAATTAGATGCAAATTGTCCGAGGATGGGATGTTTATGGTTGGAAAGCGTGGAAACGGATGTTACTCCGGGAGGGAAATAACAATGTGTGCCCTCTGTGTGATTTAATGAAGTTTCAACTCTATTTTCTCTCTAGACCGTGAAAATATGCTTCACCTGTTTTCACATTGGATGGACTCGCTATTCTTTCCCCTTTATTCAAGGAAGCCACTTTCGTGGCTGTTTTTCATGTCTTCAGGGGGATGTGCGCATTTTATATTGTGAATTTCACACGGGGCGCGCAGGTTTATGAGGTTTAACAATGAGAAGACGGAAGGGTGTGGAATTGATTGCAAGAAGGGCGAGTGTTGAGGAAGAAAAAAAGACTGCATAATTTTTAGGGTTCGTGAGAGTAAAGAATAATGTAAATCGAGTCAATTAAAAAAATATACTTTTAGTCAGTTTCTTGGGGTTGGGGTGCAACAGGTTGTTTCTTAAAGCGGGGAATATTTAATTTTTCTTAAGAAAAACACCCTCTTGAGAGTGAAAAGATCGTTGGTGAATTCCAACGATCATCTTGATAACGATCAATTATTAAACGTGAATCTAATTAAGGACATTGCATGCGATCTCCTGAAAATTTCCATACTTTTTCGTGGGAAAATTACTTGGTTATTTGAAAAGGATCTGGGTTGAAGATCACCTCGCAGAGATCACGTTGGTGATCTCTACAAAGAGATGTTTTTGGGTGTGTTAGCGAAAGAAGGGTGGGTACAGCGAGAGACATATTGAACAAATGACTTTTTTTTGCCTCCTTTTCAACTCCACTGTCACTCCTCTCCACTTTAAATAGTAATATTAAGTTATATACGGGCGCAACATGTTATTTTGTGAAGTTGGCAGTTCATTGAACTGTGTGTATATCTGTGGATATGACTTGAACCGCGAAGAAACAAATAGACGAGTGAGAAAGGAAGAAAAAGTCAGGAATTATTGAATATACTCGCAAGAGGTTTCATGGGAGTGAAGTGATCACGAGAGAGAAAGAGAGACCTAAGTTGTGCCTTTTCAACAATATTTCTTGGTGTGTAATACTGGAACAATAAGCCTTGAAAAATTCCCCATCTTTCCCATTGCGCGCATTTCACTTAGGGGGGCTTTCCCCGGGTGGAAAGCACTCTGGAGCATTAGCTAAAGATCATGCGGTGTATATCCACTTTTGGGATTATGCGGCAAGAGAGCAATTGTTGGGAGAGCAAAAGTAGGAAGGAGCTTTCTGATCATTAATTTTTCCAACCCACAGAAATTGCTACTTTGTGCATCTTCTGGGAGTGTTCGTCTTTTTTCCATCCTCGAGATCATATTTTCTCTTCCTTCCTCGCTCTCCTCAAACATGGGTCTTTGTTCAGCGAGAGGCATCCAAATGGAAAATTGCAATGTGAAAAGACATGACATAGAATCGAATGGAGAAGGTATATCTTTCCTTTGAATAAAAGCCTCAGCCTCATTTGTGGAGTGTAGGCACATTCAATGGGTTTTCCACCTTTGGAGTGAACAGACTTTCAATAGGGCTCCATCAAGGTGGGCTGAAGAAGGAGATCCATTTGTCTCAGGCATGTGTGAGTGAAACTTGTGGAAAAAAAGTTTCTTAATTTGAAAGACAAGATGACATACTCAAGGTGTTTCAATAAAAAGATATAAAAGCAATTCAAAATGGGAATTAACATTAGTTTTCGAATTTTTAAAAATACAAAATTTATCTTGTGAATTTTTGTAAAATGCAAAATCGAAACGATCGGTATAATATCGAAATTTGTAAATTTCAAAACCGAAAATATCAGTAATCGTTCGTTTTTTTTTGAAAATTTTAAAACCGAAATGTATTCCACCATTTTGAAAAATGCAAAACAAATTGATCTTGCAAATTTTGTAAAAACAAAAATGAAAATATTGTTAGTAGCAACTAGTTTTGAAAAATTCAAAACCAAAAAAGGATCGTTTATCATTCGGATTTTGAAACCTCCTCAAAAACCAAAATTTGAGATATTTGAACATTTGTTAATATTCGTAACATCTGGAATATCCCGTCCTTTAAATAAATGAGAAATTCTTGAGCTCCAACAAACCAACCCATCGCTCTAGCCCATGTTGTGGATCCATCATGAAAGTTTCAGTCAGGCGAGAGCACAAGGAAGGGAAAATGATAGCTGGGGCTCTTCTAATGGAGGAGGCACGGCCAGTGGGAAGCATTAGAAGATGGGTTTTGAGGAGGGGTGAGAGGCGAGTGAGAAGATCCCAGTTGGAATAATTCTATGGGATCATTGTGATACACGCGCGTCTTCACAAACTTGTAGGTCGTTCACTCGGATCGGAGGAAGAGCGTTAGATGGAAAATTTTGGGTGTGTGAGAGAAATAGAACAAGATGTGAGAAAAAATCCAGTCTTACGGATTTTTTCCTCCCATTCTTCAGCCTCGGAGATTTCTTGTCTCTTAAATTATTTCGGATTCTTGAACTCTCCTCATCGATGCCATTTCTCTTTAGGCCATTTAGGATTGGTGAAAGAACGCTCGAGAGAGGTTTTTTTTTATGTTTGATCGACTCTGAGAAGGAAATGAACCATTAGTTTTTGCCAAAGGGTGGAGAATTAGTCGCTCTTTAGTCACACTTTTATGTGAATTGTATATAGAAGTATAGTTTGTTTAGGGACTTGTTGATTGTGAAGTAATCAAGTAATTTAAAAGTACCTAGGTATTTGGTTTTTGTAATAGAGGGACGTTTTATTAAATTATTTTAAGGAAATGGTCTTAGAAAAAGCTTGATGGTCTTCCCTTCCCAGATTATTGTTGCTAATTTGAAATCATGATTAACAGGAAATTTAAATTTTTTTGCAAATTTCCCTTGAGAAATATTTAACCATCACTTTTAACGACTTTTTAAGAGCTTGTCTCCTGTCAAGTTGGAAAGATTCATTAGAATTAAGATTCTGCTCAATGCTCAACTCTTAATTTCAGTTATGAAGATTCAATCGTTTATTATTATGTATAGCGATATTTGTTGAAAAAGAAAAACAACATCTTAACGACTCGAGTGGAAAGTGTTTGTCAATTACTGGTAATATGTCTCCTCATAGTATTCTTATTACGGCGATAAAATATCCAATCAACGCTTTATTGGCGGAAAATTGTATGGGATCTACAGCTGGTGGGTTGTTGGTGATTCTCTATGAATGCAAACCGCACTCATTTCAGCTTAAATGCGCATTCCAACGATTTACTCACATATTGGGTTCATTTTAACGCTCACGAGGTGCCTTCCAGGTCATCCCTATATGTTAAAAGTATGGCAATGCGGAGACATCGTAATTGATCAATTTGGGCTAATTTCACTCCCTTGAGGAAATCCTTGTTAAACATTTTGTGACTAATTGATATTTCTCAAAAGTGATTTCGGTTATTGCTTTGGCAATCCCTAATGGTTGGAGGAAGTTGATGAGTATGTGTTTGAGGTGAAATTTTCTTGGTGAGGAATTTCACATTAGGGAAAATTCCATTTTGATCCTTATGCAATGCACTGGTCGGGCAATTATCAGGTATTCAGACGCCAATTTTGTGGCGAGACCTTCATCGCTAAATTGTCTCTTCAACCCCCTTTTGTACCTGTTCCATATGGGCCGGTTCATGCGGTGCGTCGTCTTCTCTTGGGCTTATAACATGCGAAAGGGAATACATTTTTTGGGATATGGTATGTCGTTGTGAGAGAGCTTGGGCTGCTTGGGAAAGGGGAGAGAGAAGGTGAAAGAAAGAATTGCACCATAATTTTGTATTTCATGTTCATAATCTTGTGAACTTGCTGCAATTGCTCTGAACTCTCCACCATGATCACCACCAAGATGGGTTGAGCGAGAAAGAGAAATCACAAAGAAGGAAACGTGGCCTGAAATTGTAATGCTATACACGCGGACTCAGGGCACTTTTTTTTCTTCTTCTTCTTAAACTCCATCTCTGTTGCACTCCCTGAATGGGATGGGAATTATGTTTCTTTCACCGGGTGAGATTGTCTTGCTCGTGGTGCTGATATATGGTCAAGAAAAATGACGGAGCTCAAGAGAGGAGCCAGAGTTGATTGTGTTACAAGCCCCAGAGAAGGAGATTCCACTGAATTCAGCCATGTCCAAGTTTGTGTTGACGAAGAGAGACCCTGGAAAGAGTGGCGGTCAAGGGGGTGTTATCTCGTGAATATTTGAATTTGTGAGTATGTATTTCGAATAGTCAGAGTATCCAGAATATTTGTGAATATTTTCATAGAAAGCTATTATAGTTTTTCTAAAGTTTGTAAAGGCGCCTAATTCGATTGAATGGAATTCCAAAACGGAAAATATTCCGTACTTTTATTGAGTTTTCCCAGAAAGTTTTCCTTTTTTTTGAAATTCTTCACAAATGTAGAACAGATTGGATATGAGTGCAAATTCGATGATTTTCCACTGGAAAATGCGATTAAATCGTTTTTAATTGTAAGAATTTGGTAACAGAATTATTGCCATGTGACAGCACCATAACGATAGAACAAACATGAGAAATTGAGAGATTTTCTTTCATAAATCTATACGTTTATTGGTAAATCTTATCATTTTCTCATTCTAGCTTTGCGAATCACTATAAAGATGTATCAAAATGAAGAAATACTTTTTGCTTCTTACAAAAAATTAATTTCTAATGGTGCTATCACACGACAATAGTTCCATCAAAAGATTTTTACAGATAAAAGATATTTTATCATATTTTCCAGTGGAAAACCATCGAATTCGCATCAAATTGAACTGTAAGAATCTGTTAATATAGCAAATCGATTTGTATTCATATATTCGCCCCTTGGCGGAGAGAAGATCCCATCCAAAGAGAATGGTACCAATTTCTTCTTCACCTTCTCCATATCATCTTCATCGTTTTGCGTCCATCTCTTTCACTTCTCACACCGTTTCGCCCGTGGATGGCCAAGTCAGAATCCTCCACATTTCACCACATGCTGAATTCTCGAAAAATCTCCACTTTGTGCGTGTATAAGATGATCGCGCGCGGGGATCATAAGAAAGCAACGGTACAAAACTCTCTTTTTCGTATCGTTGCGTAATTATACAAACTCTTTTTCTCCTTCTTTCCTTCTCTTTATTGTGGAAATTCGTAAAGAATATAATATGGTTCTTCTTTTTTTGCCATCCTCTCTAGAAATCACATATCATTCTGGGGTATTATGGGTCTATTGTTTTCATGCCTTTACAGTGGAAAAGAAACATATCTATATACCTATATGTGAAGGAATCTATATAAAAATCACTGAATAGTGTCATGGGATTGTCGCATTTTCTCTTTGCTCAATCTATCGCCCTTTTTCTGCATCGTGTGGTTTATAGAGGAAAGTCATCGTGGTTTTTATCTTCACCGCCCAATGATCACCTAAGATGTGATTTTCATGTGAAAATGCAAGAGAGGAAATTGAGACGTAACCCATAGCGGTATTTATGGGTTTCATATATTGATGATCTCGCTCCAACATGAGGAACAATGATCTTCACTGATGGTGATCCCTTGAGCAATCTTGCACGATCACTTGGGCAAACGATTGCGATCTTTTATCGTTTTGAAAAATCATCTCGAACACTTGTTTTCCACTTGAAAACCGTTCTGATGAGGTCAAACTTCATCAAATACACCTCTTCACTGACACTGGGCCTGATTGATCTCTCAAAGTGATCATCGAAAAAGCGATTTCCCAATTGGAAAGCTTTATTTTCTTGACACACTTGTGGTCGCATGTTGGGCCGCGAGATAAGCCCGAAAAGGAGGAAAATATGCATTGCGTGAATGAATCATAAATCACATAAAAATTATGAGCGTATGGCTTCCAGTTGTTCTCATGATTGAATTAAACATCTGAAAAAATGGAGAGATATGAGATGGGGTCTCATAAGGGTTAATGATGATCACACAATTCATTAAGTTGAGTTGGAGAGATAAAAGATATTTTTCTCATTCAATAAATTTCATTTAGTTCAGAGATGCTCTTCTTTTTGGGAATCTCGCATTTCTCCCATCAATGAACTTGTCAGCTTTGGCAGAGCTTTCACAGAACTGTCTCAGAGTTGAAATGTTAATTGTGGAGGTTGTGGAGTGTTTTTGAGTTATTTTTTCAAATTTGGAATGATAAAGAAATTTGAAAAATGACAACTAATTTTTGGGCAAGTAGGAGTTTTAGCAAATTTAATTTTTTTTAAAGGATGTTTTATAAATTCGTAGCGATTTTTCAAGGCTTTTAAAATAAGACAAGTTAGCTCTTGTAAAAATTTTTAGTTCCTATAATAAATTGGTTTTTTGACAGATTTTTTTTTAAAAATTTATTATTACATCATTTATTTTATATTTATTTTATTTGGGATGTATTTTGGAAATTTTATAAGCTTTTTTAAGCTTTAGAAGGAATCTCAAAACTTTGAAAACTTTTTTTTAATTAATCGAAAAGTTTTTTCTATCAAGAGCTTTAATAAAATCTTTAAAAATTTTGCAAAATTACAGAAAAAATCAAAAATATTATATTATATGTAAAACAGAAACATAGATTTAAATCTTAAAATTCAAATGTAGAAAGACAGTCATTTTCCGTGCTGTGTTATTGTTTTCTGTGTTGTAAATTGTTGTATTTTAATTTTTACAATACCGAGATAAATCCAGACGAGCCTCACAATCGCCACTCAGCTTTTCACGTGTCAGCGTTGCGACTCGTGGATTAAATTATGATTTCTTGTGCACGTATTAAACCTGATTTAATTGCAATGTTCCCATCAGACGAAAAAAAGATGTTTCCACTCCCAAAAAATGCCCGTAAAAATACCTTTGGTCACTTTCAATTTTTTACTACTGCTGTAAATTTTGATGCCAAAAATAGAAATGCGCTGGTGCTATTGTGTCCGCATGGAAATTGTCTGGTTTATTGCAAAAAAACAAACTGCATTCATTTGAATTTTATTAGTTGGAAGATTCTGATGATCACTCGTCCAGTCAGAAGGAAGGTCTGGGAGGGGTTTGAGAGATGTTGAAAAGCAAATCACATCCAATTTCTTCCTTGGACGATCAACTGTGTTTTTTCACAGTGGGATGATAATTTTGGGATTTGTCGGGGGCAAGATGGCAAAAACGTGAGAGGTGAGGAGGATCGCGATGTGAGTGTGATTTGCTTGAAACGAGGAGGAAAATTCCTTCGTGATTTTAAATGGCACAGAGGCGCACATCAAGAGTTGAGCCCACATTCGCGAGAAAATATAAAACATTTTGAGCGCGCGCGTAAAGTGGCGATTGTTGGGTGTTTAGAAACTTAGTAAGAAGAGAGTTTTTTTTTCTCTCGTATTCCTCTTACTCGCGATCTCCCCCGCAATTACTACAATACAGACTTGTTGCTGGTTGTGCGGTGTTTGTGAATGAATGTCATCGCATACAAAAGCGGAAAACATGCTATCTAATGAGACGTCTTTTGCCAGCAAAAGGCAAAACGCGGTGAAGCAATCACAATAAATAACGTGTGATTCGAGTTATGAGCTTCTTTTCAATTTTCCAAGTTCTCATAGACGCGGGAAAAAGAGTCATATATAGTCTTGGAGTCTCTTCTATGTATATACATATATTCTTTAAAACTGTGTCTTTTATGCAATGTTGCAATCGATCCTCCGTCTATATGCAAATCCCATCCCGCGATATGCAATGCCGTGTCCGAATGAGGAAGGAGTGCCCCGCGTGAGTTGTATTGATCGAGAAAATCAACTCCACCACCTTTTCTTGTTGGTCTTCTTCCCAGTTCGATGGTGTTGGAAGTCGCATTGGTGTTATTCCATGAGAGTCAGGATTTTGTGACAATCCCAGAAATTCCGGGGTGAATGAACGAGTGAAGCTAAAATTCTCCCACTTTTGCTCCTCCATGGCTGCGTCACACACGGGGTCAATTTGATGCCTTCTCATGCTCTGTCTCTCTTCCACTCTGTCTCCCTTTGTTGGACGCTCTTTTTTCCACTTTATTTGACAGCAATCAATTTTTCCCGGATGTTCGCTCTGTTAACTCCTCTTGCACTCACAAGCTCCATGAACTGGGAGGGAATGGGGAGGATGAGACGGAGAGAGACAGGGGATTTCTATTTGAATTTTCCCTTTATTTCAATAGGGAGTCAAAGGGTTTTCCCCCCAACCTTTCCACCGCGATGAGTGATTTTGATCTTGAATGAATAATTTCTTTGGATTTGCTTAGAATTTAATTCTTTGGAATTGGGTTAGGATAGGGATCTAAAATAGAAAGTTTAGCGTTTTTGAATTACTTATAGTTTAGGAATAAGGATTTATATTTTTTCTTAAACTTATCTTTTTGGATAAAGTCAGAAATATTTGCCAAAAGAAATAAAATTCTGGGGGAGGGAGAATTCTTTTTTATTTCTTGAAAATTCTTCACTTCTGGTCTAAATCGAACATCAAATTTGCTTTAGAATTGGGCAAAGGAAAACTAAAATCAAAAATTTAAATTTAAAAGTAAAAAATTTAAAACTGACCCACAGCAGGGCTGTTACGAACAAATATCCAACTTTTGGAAAATCTGATCTCATAGAAAAACTATGGATTATCAGACTATCAGGATTATTAGGATTTTTCTGTTTCTGAAAAACTGTAAATTTATCAACTCTAAAATGAAATTTGTGTTGACATCTTCCAGTTCTCCCATATTTTTTTTTAATTAAAAAAAAATATATTTTCTGTATGTTTTCTAGGTACTGGTACTGCAATTTCGATTGAATTTTGAAGGTAAGTAACAATTTTTCGTTTTTTTTTAATCCCTTTATAAGACTAATCTTAGAATCAGTAGATCTTTAAATAAAATCTTCCTACAATCATATTTCAAATAAGAATCCAATTAGAAACACTTGGCATTCTAAAAGTTTCTCCCCTATTAGATTGAGGGTCGATCTCATGGTTTTCATTTAGGATAGTTGTTGCAATGTTTAGATTGCTTATCTTCTCTGTTGGTTGGGTAATTTCTAATTGAATAACTCCACCAGAGAGAAGGCTTCTGGCAATCAAGTTAGAATTAAATAGCGTGACTGTGTTGGAATCCTTCACAGAAGTTCACGCTTAGATTCCAGAATCTGGAATCAAAGAGAATATTAATGATTGACTTCCCCCTTGGTTGGTGAGCATCTCTCCTCGTATATTCCTCATGTGTGTTTTTGTTGGGAATGCGTGGAGTATTTTTATCTTTTTTTTTCTTCTCTCCTTCTTTTCCCATATATATGTGCGATGTGCTTGGGAGTCTTGAGAAACCCACACGGGGTTGTTCACCCCGGCCCCTTTCTCTCACATTGCGACAGTATTGTGGCCAGAGATCTTCGCTTGTGTCTGTTTGGGTGTCTCTTTCACTCTATTCCCATGTGGAGTTAGTATCTGATGATCATGAGACGCTTTTTCTTTGGGGCCTCTTGACTCTCTCTCGTCGCAACCCGAAGAGGGTTTGTGTGTCTGTGTTGGAAAGTGGGAAGAGATGTTTCTTGTCGTCTCCTGACGGGTGAGGGAAAGATTCTAGAGATGCGATATATTCTCTGAGAAATCCTCATTAGTGCGCTTCTCCCAATGGAAAGTCGACTTTTTTTGTGCCCTTTCCCATTCTCAAAGAATCCACTGGGATGTTGCCCTCTCGCGGAATCCATACACCCAGAGAACCATGAGGGAGGAAACACAATGTGGATGGGACGTCGATGAACTCCTATATGACTCTTGTTGATCGTGAGTGGCGTGAAAATTGCGCCACTCTCGGATGATCTTCTTTTTTTTCGCGCTATCCCTCGATCCCTCCAATAAGTAATTCAATACTCCTCGCGAGATGTATCGTGTGTGTTGATTTTCGCAGTGAATCAAATGATTCAGCATTGCTTACAATTATGAGAAATTATAACTTTGATTTACACCCATACTGCTTCACTGTGAACACCATAGCAAAAAAAGATATAGTATTTGTTTTTGGTGCATGAGAGCAACATGGAGAGAGAAAGAGAGAGGCAATGACCTAAACACAATCACTTATGGGATCATGGGAATGAGAAGTAGGGAGCTTCTTCTGCATCTCTCCACTTCGGCTGTGGTCACCGGATTGCTAGTAGTGTTGTTCCTAATCTCGTGGGTCTCTCCAAATGGCCTCTCGCTCTTGCCCATCGCACTCCCCAATCGCGTATGGCGTAAGCAGTGGAGCATACATGTAATTGAGGATGTACACACAACCTAGAAACAATTCCCTGCCTCACTGATCACTTTTATGATCGTGTTTGCCTGGAAAATGAGATCGAGTGAACTGGAGGGGAAGGAATGGTGACAATATCCCCACCAGGGATGAGCTCAAGGGGGAAAATAATTTTATTCATAAAAAAAATTAATCATGGTCTTGTTTCAAGTTATACAAAACGAAATAGGCCCTCTGACATGTCTTTGCATTTTTTAAAGAATTTTTAATCCCTGATAACATATCAAAATTTCAGGGAAATCGATTAAGGAGTTCTCAAGACATCCTGATTAGAAGTTAGGGCATTAAGTAGTTTGAAAAAAAAAGCAAAATTTTCGTTTAAAAAAGCTTTTGAAATAAATTTTTAAAGTCTTCTAATGCAAAGAGACTTTTAAGAAGTTGAAAAATAAAAAATACCCAGATTTTTGAAATCTAAGAATTAAAAAAGTTTTTCAAATTGAAAAATAAACCTCAAAAGCAGTTTAGATCGTATAGACGTCTTCTGAAAACTTTTCAGAAATTAAACAAGCTTTCCAAAAAACCCAAAATAAGTGAAATTTTCCTGTAAGTTCATAGTTTTTACCCCGAATATCTCCACCTTGGATGCTGCACTGAATATGAGTGATGATAAAATTGTCCTTTGAAGATCTTCAAGTTTTTATTATGATGTCAAGTTATGAGAAAAAATTGTAGAACTTCTCATATTGTGTCTTCTTCCACGTTGCTTCGTTAGAATCCTAATAATCTCTTGCGGGTTTGATGCCCTCGTGTAGAACCCCTTTCGTGGAATTAAACACGGAAGACGCGATCGCCCAGAGAGATCAAGAGCGAGAAAAAGAGTGCGCTTCAGGTGAAAGAGAGCATCTCTGGGTGGAGAGTATATGAAAAGACTTATGATTTAACAACAAAGTTTTTATTATTTTTGCTGATCTCTTCTTCTCAAACAATCACTGAACTTTGCTATACATACAATAATAGATAGATAGAGTAAAAAATGGATAGTAGAAAAAATGCCTTAAATGCGAAGGGGATGGGGAGGAAGTGCAGAGGGCGTCTGGGGGGGTGGTTAGAGGGATTTTCCGGCAAGTGATGGAAGAAGGGGACATTTGTATGGCACACCATCCTTGCAGCAGTATTCTCGTCCCGCTGAGAAGTTTGTGTTGACCCACGTGCCGTTGCAGTTCTCAACGAACAGGTAGGCGCGCTCCTTGTGGCAGTCGCGATCGATGGCAGCGCAGAGAAGTGGTCCGGAATTTGGGAGATGTTTGACCAGCTGCATTCAGAAATTGAGATAGGGGGAAAAACAGAGGATCGAAGATCAGTGGAAGGTTTCGTGGGAATTTTTTTTTCTAAATAGATTTTAGTTCTAAAATTGTTGAATTTCTTAAAATTATTAAATTTTGAGAGATTTAGCACGTTCTGACAGAACTTTTGAAAGACTTTCAAAGAAGATTATGGATTTCTGACTTCGAAAATCGCTTTTTGAATAGTCTTGACGAAAGATCTTAGATTTCAAGAGGAATCCAATTTTAAAGTTAATTAATTAAAAATGAATCTTAGAATTTCAGGCGTTCAAAGGGTGCATTTTTAAACTTTTTAAAGAAAAAGGGCGCTATTTGTAAGGAAGAGTAAATTTCGAAACTCTTAGAAATCTATTCTCGAAATAAATTTTGGAAAGCTTTTTGTGTTTTTTGTGCCTTTCTAACGCTTTCATCTCAATTTTGTCACCCAATTCAATTTTCAGGCGTTTTTGGTCTCTTAATATTCTCAAACTCACAATTTTTACTTACAAGCTTCTCATGTGACTCATTTTTAAGTAACTGATCCTCCCCTATCTGACTACGCCACTGCATTAACCTTTAGTCTTACAAGAGATTAAAAGACTCACCGAATCCAGACACCAATTGGTGCACTGCTTCAAGCCCAGGCCGGTGCAGGGGAAGGTTTCATCGTGCTCGTGGATGAGAGCTGGATCACCAATTGGGGGATCCTTGGAGCCCTTCGTGAACTGCCCGGAAAGGAAGACGGCGCAACTGCATTGATGGTATTCCACGTCGTTCTGCAGCTGTTGCTGCAACTCCTGCAGGGATTGCTTGAAGGGTGTGTGTCCGATGAGATTTCGTCCACCCAGGAGATTGGCGGGATTTTTTGCTCCAATTCCAGTTGTAATCCCCGCGGATTGGCCGAAAACCACCAAAAGACACACGCTAATCACTTGAGACACCTTCATGATCACTGAATTCGCAAACTTTCGAGAATGAAAGGCCAAGATTGACTTGGTAATTTTATATGATCCCCCCTCGAAGTTTTTTCTAGGACAAATAAAGTCATATTCGAATAAGAACAAAATAAGCAAAGCAGGAATTGCAAGAATTGCAAAATCCACTAAAACACAAAATGCATTAAGAAAATAACAAAAAATAAAAATAATTAAGTAATTGGGGCTCCAGTTAAGTGGGTTAAAATGCGAATTGGTGTCAAGTTCCGGGGAGAATTAGAGTTCCTTGTGCATGAGATTCGCTTCGCCTTTGAAGACGAGCTTCTTCTCCTGGTAACACTCATAAGTCACAGTGACGATCTTCCTCATATCCGCCACTTCAATGCGGATGTTGATATCCTTATCCACGACACATTTGTGCGGAAAGGAGAACTTCTGAGACACCAGGATACTCCCAGGACCAGGAAGTTGACTTCCCACCAGACCCGACACGATGCCATTGAGCAGCGAGCCGGGAATCAAGCGGTGCTCCGCCGGTTGATCACCCGAATGGATCGGGTTCTTGTCTCCGATCACGCGAGTGAATCGATCCACATCACCCTGAGAAATGCGTCTCGTGATCTCCAGGCAGTCGCCCTTCTTCACGCTAGCCGCCACCGTGCTGAGACATAGGGAAGACTCCACAGTCCTGAGGATGTTTTGTACTCTGGCCAGCATCATTGCTAAGCGGCAGAATTGATTGGATGTCTGCAATGTGAAGGCGAGTCAGAAATTGGAGGATTCAAGGAGTTGCTGGGAAATACCTGAACACTTGGGATTTTGAGGTAAATTTCCTTGAGGTAATTCCGCGTAGTTTCTCGGCACTCGTGAACACCGGGTTTGGAAAGGCCAGGCAGAGAGAAAAAACTACGTATGACTGTCAATGCTGCGCAGAATCCGGCGAAATCCGGCGACCCGTCCATTTCGAATCCCAACTGATACAAACTCCATCGCGTTCCCTTAACATTTTATTAGGCTCTACATAGGTGAATCAGTGCTTAAGATTAGGTTGTGAAAAAAGGATTTATAAGAAGAATGATTCAGACGGAGTCCCGACTCAGGCCTGAGGAGCTTCCTGTACTTCCGCGACTGTCATGTCTCCGGGGCGGCAGAACAAAGTGATACAGCGGATTGATGTCCGTGTGCTCGAGGGGCGGTCGCGCCCGAATTCCGTACGTCGTGGGACGCTTACTGGGCTCCTGGGAAAGCATCAGCTGAAGCAGGCCGTACTCACTGGTGTGATGGGTGGGGAAATCCGGTGGGAATGTGTAGGCGCGAACACCTTCCAGCGTCTTGATGCGCTCCATCTCGGTGCTGAAGGTCACGAGGAGCTCAAACAGAATGAGTCCCAGTGAGTAGATGTCCACTTTGTAGTCATACGGCTTCCCCACCATCTGCTCCGGGGACATGTACAGATGAGTGCCGACTTTCTGGGTGTGGGTCTTCTTGGGCACCAGAGGGGACTTCCGTGGGTCGTTCTCGTCACTGGCATTGTCCGCCATGTCCGTCACAAGGCCGAAATCCCCAATCTTGATCTGACCATCCAGCGAGAAGAAGATATTACTGGGCTGGAAATTAAAGATTTTATTTTAGTGAACTAAAAATGATAATTTCTTTTTAGTTTTTATTATCTTACCTTGAGATCTCTGTGAATGAGTCCTTTCTCGTGGACATACTCCACGGCTCGGACGATTTGGTCAAAAATGGGAATGACCTGATTCTGCCTCTCTTGCTTGCCAGTCATCTGGAGCCACTCCTTGAGGCTCTGTTTTTGGCACAGTTGCATCTGAATGTAGAGATACATTCTCGTTGAGCTGGGCTGTCCAAACACCACACCCCCTTGACTCGTGAGATCCAGCGACATGGGACGCT
>CAKKOB020001443.1:9396-22341 GCA_918844115.2 Phlebotomus perniciosus | reverse complement strand
AAAAATGGGTAAAGAGAAAGCATCTTGGTGTCTCCCATTGAAATGGGATATATTATTAATTCTAGATGATGTAGTTTACAATCAAACAATGGGACCGGGAGCCACATTGGACAAACGCCGGCCGGACCTCAGGGATGAGTTGGGCTATATTGCGCCGCCCAACAGGAAGTTGCCGCCCGTGCCGGGCTCCAACTACAACACCTGTGACCGCATCAAGCGAGGTACAGTCATAAGTAAGCGTCCAATAATCCATTTTAGAATGTTTTCCACTTTTCACATTAGATTTTTTCATTCCAAAACTTTTTCAACTCTATTTTTTTGCCATGCTGAATTTTTATTGTGAAGCAACTATCAATTCGCGCGCGAGGGTGTATTGAAAAGTGAAAGAAATATTGCCAAAACCAGATATTTTATAAAATGGTTTGCCACTTTTTGTCGAAAAAAAAAAATAACCACCACTCGAATTGATAGGAGAGTCGCTTTAGAAATATATAGATGTTACTTTTTATATGCACGTACAAATTGGGTTCATTTCCATTGTACAGAGCATTTTTTGTCCCTACATAGTCCTTGCATTCCGTCCAAAGTCCCCAGTCCAGAGTTAATTATTTTGTACGATAAAATGTTTTTTATTTTCATTTTCTCTTTTGTTATTTTTCTCTTCCATTTTCCATTCTCCTGAATTTGCTGTTGTTATTTTATCAATGTGTAACCCCCAAAAATCCACATCATTGGCATTTCAATTGAGTCCAGGCCGTAGTATGAGATCTAATCACTCCACCTGGGATCCGAGGAGACCTCTCTATGAGGAACTGAAGCCACCGCCGATTCCCAGGAGACACCATGGCTCAGATGAATGCTATCATCCGCATGGAACAGGTAGATGGAGTACAAGTTAATTTTATTTCTTTTATGCTTTATTTTTAAAGGCAAAGTAAGCTTTAAATTCGGCGGTTAAAAGATTTTAAAAAATTGATATTACATTTAGAAAATTTCCCCAAAAATTAGCCAGGGCACTTTTCCAAATCTTCAGAAAAATTCATGAATTTACGGATTATTTTGCCTTAGCAATTTTCTTATCATTTCATCGAATTGGACAGTTTTTACCTCATTTCTATTACACATTTTTATTTTTCCTTTTGGAAAAGATTTTCTTTTTCGTTGATTACGAATTTTTGTTAACCAAAAAGAGAGAAGAACAGACACAATTTTGTCATATTAATTTATACTTTGTTGTCTATTAAATAAGATTTTTTGCGTAATAATTTGTCTGACATGAATTTGATATGAGTTATGATGTTAAATTGTCCGGAGAGAAGTTGTTTTCTAATCAAAGAACGGACTGAGGAAAAATTTGGTAAGGCAGTTACAAGAGTTGTTGCTCTTAATATTTTTTTCCTTCATCCCTCTCGTTGTTGCCTCTATGATAATTAGCGTAATCATCATCACCACCCCTTTATCGTTTTACTTTTCTCACGAAAGACATTGCTCCCTGCCGTTCTAGCGTTATATTTGTGTTTGATTAATTATAGCTTCATCATCAATCTCTCATGTGATAATCTCTCATTCCATCATCATCGTCTGTGTGTTTGCGATGTTTTACACAAAAAAGTAAAAAGGAAGACAATTTTTGCCTCCTTCTGCACGAAGTCGAGTGGAAATTGCTAATCAATGGTTTTCTCAATTCTTATCTCCCTCTTTGCACCGTGACTGCACTCTTGAATGTATCCCACACAATGGAGGTATGGAGGATGAAATCTGCCCATACGCCACGTTCCACTTGCTCGGTTTCCGCGAGGAGATGGATCCCACGAAGGCAATGAACTTCCAGACCTTCCCACACCAGAACGGCCACGGCGGACCGGGTCATGTGGGCACAATGGGACCACCGGGAACAATGCAACATCCTGGCCACGTTCACTCACGCTCTGGATCCCAATCAATGGTCAGTGTTACAGTTTACCAATTTTTATTTATCTTTTTCCGGGGAAATTTATAATAGCATCTCCTCGGGCAATTTTTTAGGAAGGTGATTTATTTTTAAAGTTTTTCAAAGCTTTAAAAGTAAACGATTCCATTTTTTTTGTGGAATATTTTGGGAGCTTTTTGAACGCTGTTGGAAACTGAGAGAAAATTGCTGAAAATTCCAGATTGTTTTTTGGGATTTCCTACAGATTTTGTTTTATTCCTATAATTTTTTCCTTAAAGTTCCTACCAGAAGTGCAAGAAAAATTTAAAAGAAACACCGTTTAAATTGACAGAGGATTTTCTCCAGTATGTTAACGACTTTAGAAAAGTTTCTCTACTAATAGGATTAAACTCATTTTCTTCAGAAGCACAATATACTTTTAGCACAATACTTGTCAACTCCTCAGCGTCAATGGTTATTAAAAGCGTGGAAATTTTCCAGATTCTTATACATAGCACGAATCACAAAGTCGCTCTTGTGAACCAAAAAATTAATTGACCGACTTTTCAGCCACAGAGTGAGAGAGAGCAATTAGTGAAATTTTATTTGGATGAAATTTTACATGAGTAATTTTATTATTCATTGTAAATTTTACTTGAGGATCCATACAAACCCCATAATTGTTTGTGGTATTTCCACGGAGGCTTTGAGTGGATGGTGAGTGAGTGAAGCGAAAAAGCTGTGCGGTTTTTCGCACACAAAATCCACCTCCGCGTCACTGTCTGGCGTATCCTGGGCGAGGAAAGCACAAAGTCGAACGGAAGTGAGTGGGAAATTGAAGTGCGAGAGAGGGACTTAATGAGGACAAAAGCTCTAGGACTATATGGGGGTTGCAGGCAGGCGAAAAGTTAAAATAGAGACGGATTGAAGGGATTAGGAAGGTGGGTGAGGGGATGGGGGGGAGTGAGAAACGTGTGAAATTGAATACGGAAAGGAGATGCTATTAATTCCCCAAATGAATTGTTTGCCTTGGGTGGTGGCATTTGTTCATTTTGTTGTGGTTGCCAGCCACACCAGAACCGCTATGCGAGAAAGAATAGCCAAGGTGGTCAGAGTTCCATCTACACACCGGCTCCTGAGTACGATGATCCCGCCAATTGTGCCGAGGAAGATCAATATGTGAGTTTTCTATTTTATCTATGGCAAACTCTGCTGGCTGTTGCCTCATTTCCATCCACTGTTTTTCTTTTTTGTATAATGTGTTTATTTGGCGGAAAATTTCATGGAAATGAGGAGCATTTGGAGCACTTTAGAGAAGAGCGATTATTTACATAGACAAATTGCCATTCACAGCGTCGCTACACTCGCGTGAATTCTGGCTCTTTGTACGGCGGTCCAGGTGGTCCTGAGTACGATGATCCAGCCAATTGTGCTCCTGAAGAGGATCAGTATGGCTCTCAGTATGGCGCTCCATACGGTGCTCCGTACGATCACTATGGATCTCGTGGCTCAGTGGGACGACGCAGTGTGGGATCCACCAGAAATCTACCCAATGGATCACCTGAACCACCACCACCGCCGCCACGTAATCATGCCGAGAGCAACTCATCCTTCAATGATTCCAAAGAGAGCAACGAAATATCAGAGGCTGAATGCGATCGCGATCACGGACCCCGTGGCAACTATGGAGGTAAGTAAATGTCTTTGTTGAGTGATGATGATCTGGGATTATACGCAAGGGGTTAACTGGGTGGGATTAAGATGTTATCCGGCCACAAGGTTAAGTTTTCAGGCAGAAATTCAGAGGCTAAATAGCGTTGCAAGAGAGATGAACAAGAGTCTTTCATTTAAGAACTTATTCTTAGGCGAAATTATCTGGATTTATAACAAAATTTTGGCTATTTTCTCAATTTTTCAAATCGAGTTTTTGTTGGGATTGGTGATCATTTCTCAAAATATTATAAGCGAATTTCAAATTCTGAAGAAAAAAACTTGTTCATTTTCTATAAATAATTGTAAATAGCTTTAATTGGCAGAGCTTTTCGCTTTATAAACATTATGTCTCTGAATTTCTGAATTAAGAACAGACCTTTGAAGAAAGTAAGAGATTTTCATGTCTGTTTTCTTCTCTCATAACAGAGAACACAGACGAGGGTGAGTCTATTGCCAATAGAAAAAGTTCTTGATGTGTTTTCTTTTTTTAGATAGAAATTGGTTTAGAGAGAAATTTTCACACATGAACTCATTGCTGAAAAGAATTGTGTGAAGAGCAACAATTACAAATTGAGTTGCAATTCCGCTCATGTTTATTTCCTTTCACACATTTTCATCAAATGGATTGAATTTCATCACCATTTGTTCACCACATTGAGAACTGATTCACTTTGGTACTCTCATCTCCCTTCTTTGATTTAATCATTCACTCACTGCATATGCAAGAAAAGAAGTAGAAGAATCAAGTGGAGAATACTCAGAATACTAAATAAGCTGCAAACAAGAGTTCGCAGGATCATCACAAAAATATTGTTTTACTCCTCCATCCATCCACTGATGTTTCACTTTTTATTTCTCATGCTCCATATTGGTTTTTTTTCTCACAAAGTGTTTTAACTTTCTGTTTGGTTGCCGCATTTGTGGTAGATTTTTTTTTAAAGATATGACATTTTTACAGAAATCATGCGTTTTCATTTATATATACAGCATTTTATGTGTTCTGTCCTTGTTGAGTGTTGATGTAACAATATTTACTTTCTTTTTTTCACATCAAAATTATTAAAAATTGTAATTAATTCTGTGGTGTGTGTGTGTGTGTGTGTGTTTGTAAGGCATGTGGCAAGGAATGGAATTTAATTCCATTACTGTGTCTAACACATTTTCACATTAAAACTATTATATATGTTTTTTTATCTTGCTTTTTGAGCAAAAGAAAAATTCTCAAAAGACTGACTTTTAATCTAGTCTTCTACTTTACTAAAAGTCCACTGAGAATTCATCTCAAGGAGACTCTCTCTAAAAGATTAATTTTTAAATAATGTAACCCATTTTCGTGACATTTTCGAGTGTTTCCTCCTTAATGCTCGCGCGAGGAGCGGAGAAATTGTAACATAAGCTTTAAGATTAATGTTTCCATTTTCGTCGTGAGGAATTGTTCTAAGATCATTCATGGTATAATTCCAAACTTGTCACAAGAAATAGCATATTACATAAGCATATTAGAAAACAGAGATGAAGGTGTAATGAGAGGAAAATTATCGTAATTTGTATATGAAATTTCACAGCCCTAAGGTCTCCTCATCAGAAGGATGGGCGCACAACTGAAGAAATGCGCAAATTGATTGAGAGGTATGTGAAGGAATCACTCTTTTTTTTTTTTGTTCATTTTCTGTTTCAATGCCAAATTTCTCGTGTCTCCCTGTTTTTTCGCCCTCTTTAATTATCTACCCCCGCCACTCGTCACCCCCTCTGCTGTTTTTCTCTGTCATCGTTTGATATTAGAAATCAGCTCAAAGGCCGCACACTAACGTATGTGGGCTGTTGTGTGGGGGAGAGATGGTGAGAAAGAAAAGGGGAGCAAATCAGTTGGAAATTGTCCTTATTCCTTTCTCCGCTGATGAGCCTCTTTTTTTTGTTACATCTTTCCGCACTTCATCACCCCGTGTCATCTGTTTGGCATTTTTTTTTTCCTCGTAAAAAGTACTGACGTGGTCAAAAAGTATTTTGCTTTGTTTGAAATAGTGAAAAAGGGAGAAAAATTCAGGTTAGTCAAGACAAGTACCTATTTAGTTTAGACACAAAAGTGCGTAAAACATGGCGATGAAAACTAAAGATGGAAATTACAAACAAAATCTTATAATATTCTTATAAAATCTTACTTTTACATGAAAATTTAGCGAAAAATATAAAAATTGTGTAAAAATCAAAATAATCATAAAATTTGTGCCTCAAATTAAATTTTTTGGCACAATGTTTTATTCTTTTAAGTGAGCCATAAGTTGCAATACTTTTTGAACAAATCAGTACTTACTGGGAAACAACCCCGAAGCATCGACTAATGTATTGATTAAATGTTGAAAATAGGAGTGTTTTTTACTTATAATTGCTACATTGCCTTTTTTCTGTAAACACGACTAAAACCATAGAGGCGTTAAATTAAATAGTACGACATGTTCTACACGTAATTGTTTCTTCTCCTTCTTTGGGGATCAAAAAGAATGAAGAAGAGCGTCTGCCAAGTTTTATCATGCTTATAAATTTGGCTGTTTTTTTTGCGTAAAACTGACAAAAGTTTTAAGAGAATCTCCCCTTTTAAATACAATTTAATGTGTTGTAATGTCTTTCTCTTTCAACATTGCCTCCCTCTCACACCTGTAATTTTTGTTGGTTACTCGCCTGTTTAAATGCTATTTAATTGATATAAAAAAAAATATTACGCGAATGTTTATGATGGTATTTTGAACGACTCTCACACATTACAAAAAATCAACTAACGAAAACACCCAACTAACACCAACCACCCCCTCACAGCAATGGAAGGAAATCGTAAGTTTAATGATATGATTAGCCAGTTGTGGGTAAATTGCTTGAAGAATTAAATGGCTCAAACTTTTTAATATCATTTTGTGCTTTTGATGTTTTACTTTTGGCTCTGTTGTGTGCATGTGGAGTGTTGGGGAAATTGGGCGAAAAGAACTTTTATGCTTATTGTTGTTTAAAGTAGCTAAAGACGAAGATGAGGGTGGAAAAATTGAATTTTCTTTTCCCCCTAATATGCTTCATTAATTGTTGGCTTCTTTATTTTCTCTCCCTTTAATCCTTGAGCAAGTTTTTTTCTTCTTTGATTTCTTTTTGCTTCCCACAAATTTTCCCGTCTCCACGTTTTTTTTCTTTCTTTCTGTCTCCTATTTTGAGCGCAGAAACTCTTTCTCTCCAACAGTGAAAACAAAAAAAAAGTATAAAAATAAAGAAAATGATGAAATGGGTGAGGAAAAAAGGAATGTTATGGGTGGAGAAAAGAGCCTGAAAGAATGAAGTTCCTGCCTCGTTTTTCTTTGGCTGTGAAAGTTTTCCATTCAATGTTAGAGCGATGAAAGAGCCCATGCTAAAGAAGGAGTTGTGTTGTCCAACATGACTAATCTCTTTTTCTTTTTCTGTAAACGTTATTTCGACCCCGCGGTGTTGATTGGGGGTGCGAAAAACTTTGTTCTCATCTGAATAGAAACGAAATCGGCACCAAATACCAACAACAAAGTGGCGCCTCCGGACTCACAGCCTACGATACTCTGGCAGTGTAATTTATAAGATGATCAACCCATGGATGGATCGCGATCGATCGACTATTTGCCATCACAAGCTTAGCGACTTTGTGTTCGTAAGTCAATAATTTATTTGTAAAATTTAACTGAGAGACACACACACATTTGGTGCCAAAGAAATTTGCTCCATATTTCTTAGTTGGAATCTTTCTTTTATCTATAAATATTATATCAAGATTATGAGAATTTTTTCTTAGCATGAGATCGCGATCATGATCAAGTAAATGAGAGACGTAAAAAACTTTCAATAAAAAAAATCATAAATACCATTTTACAATGTAATATGATGTAATGAATCATATGATTTTTTGACTACAAGAATTTTTTAAATGTTTCTTGACACAATTTTTGTACTATACAAAAAAATGGAGAGAAAAAAATACAAACTCTTTATAATATTTGTAATTTTTCAAAAACACTTTGTATGAGTGACGGAGAAGAAGATCAATACTTATGATTTTTCGATTATTATCAGTTTTTATTTTTGTAAATTTTCTTTTCACGAAATTTTTTATTCTTTGTTACGCCCAAACACTTTGTAAAAGTGTTAATTTTCTCATTGTGTCTCGTGTTTGAAGATCACATTGTTCTATTTATTAAAAGAAAGATAAAAAAGGTAATAAGAGAGGATCTTTTAGCAAAGATCATTTGACTCTATTTTGTAGAAATTTGTGTGTATAAAAAGGATTAAGAAAAGAAAAAGAATAGAAATATTTTTTAGAAGGGAATCAACTTGTAGGTTTCACCACTTTTCTTTTGAGCATTTTTTCTTAAACGGATGTTCCATCAGAGAACTAAGTTCCTCATCTTTGCACTCTTGTATTATACACACACAAAACAGAAAGAGAGAAAAAAGAAAATCGGATGCTGAGTTGACGCGTAGGAAGGACATTAACACCAATCCTAAAGAATCGCACAGAGAAAATCAGACAAATAGTGAATAATGATAGAAACGAGATCTTCCAATAGATGAGAAACTTGTGGGTTTTAGTGTCTGTTTTCAATTTTCTATTGCACAGTTGAATTCGTTTTTCTCATTCCACCAAAATGCACAGTTGAATCCCATCTTTAGTTCTCACCCCCATAGAAAATCCATTAAGGGAAAAGGCATCGTGAATTGAACCAGAGTGAGACGGCAAGTTTTTCAAAAACAAATTGAAAGAGGGTTTACTTTTATGAAATTCTTTTCTCACATTACTATATATAGAGTTTTTTTTTCGTGGTATAAGGAAAGTGGTTGTGCTTAAAAAGGGGTTGTAGATTTTATTCCTGAAAAAGTAGAAGAGAGAGAGGGAATAAATTGGTGAACATTTTAAAATTCAAAGTTTTCAAATAATAATAATAATAATCTTCCAGAACGAAAATCATAGTGGAAAAAAATTCCTAGTCTTCGATGATAGATGATTTCTCTGCGAATTAGTGATTAATTATAATATTTTTAGCAGCGTGATCATTAAGAACAATAGTGAGTCTTCGCACGCAATGGCACAATTGAGAAAAAAAAGAAATCCCCAATGAGGTGTTTTTAATGGAGAGCTTTCTGTGAATTTTTTCATACGGTGAAAAAGTAATAATTTCAGAGCTCAAGAACCGATATAAATTAATTGTGATATTTTATTTGAATTAATTCTCACTTATCAGTTGATTGATAAAATTTCGTAGGTGTATTTTTTGTAATAAATTTATTTTTCAAGTCATTATTTTTTTTCCTCTAAAAAAATAATATAGGCATTTAATTAGTGTCCATGATAATCTTACAATGGAAAAAAAAGAAAAAAAATATTGCGTAGATCGCTTAAAAGCATAAATATTACTAAGAGGTATAAATTATTTAATGAAAAAGAAAAAAATACTAATAAACTATGAAGAAAAAGATATTTGTGACAATTTATCGTGAATATTTCAGAGATATAATAAACTAATAGAGATTTAGATTTTTTTTTAGTTAGTTTTTGATTTGGTTTTTAAAATTTTTCATTGACTGACAAGAAATTTGCTCATTCTAGATGTGCACGTAGAATGAAATCAAAATCTGCAAATTTCTCTTATGATTCACAAGAGTATCTTTTGATCATTTTATTTTTTCTACCATTTGGCAACACAAAATCAAATTTTACAAGAAAAAACAGAGTTATAAAAAGACGTAGAGATGAAGAAAAAACGTATTTACTATTTGATAGAAGAAAAAGGAATTATATTCATGAAGAAAATAATTTTTTGAGTAAAATAAAAAAGTAAAAACTTAGCGAATATTATCGAAATTTTTTCCGCAAAAGAATTTGAATAAAAATAGGTCTTGGTGTTTTCAAATTCACTTTTCATTTACGAAGAAAAAAATTAAAGGAAATAAAATTAACTATCTATGCATTTATCATAATATTGACGGAGATGAGAAAAAATACTTAGAATTTAAAGAATTTTGAATTACATATATAACATATATATTAATCTATATAATGAATATATAATAAAGAATTATCAATCTAATCAATGAACGAGTGAAGCGAGGATATTTCGAGTAAAAAAAAAAACACTTATTATTCCCGGAAAGGTGAAAAGAAGAGGAAAACGTATAAAATAATCAAATTTTTAACTATCTAATCGATTGCTAGTATTTGTTGAATGTTGTTAACTCCAATTGCTAGCTTCAGTGTGACATTTTCTTTGTCTCTTAGCCAAAAGAAAAAAAAAGACATAAAGACGGCGATAAAATAGAATGATGAGAGAGTTCTTTAGGACAAAATATAGCGAAGAAAATATAAAATTGACGAGCAAAAATCCCCGCAGAATTTGTCTCCTCGATTTCCCTCGATGTGTGTCTCTTTGAAAATGCAGAAATAAAAGCAAAACCATAAATAATCCGGAAACAATAATTAAATCTCATTTTGCATCAAGTCAGACGTAATCAGTAAATGGAAAGTAACTAAAATAGATTGTTTGATAACCGAAGGAGGATTTTTCCATTCTCGCTCCAGTAAAATGCATAATCCTAGAAACACAAGTAAAGAAAAAAAAGAAAACGAGAGAAAAATCTCAAACTATACGATATTGCTATACTAACTGAAGAAAAAAAAATTACATAAATATACAAGACATACATAGAAAATATAACTTGAGCAAGAAAATTCCAATGTTCGAAAAGAAAAAAAAGTAACTAAATTAATGTAGATGTATTTGCTCGCTTATTTTTGTGTAATTTTTGAGAAAGGAAAAAAAGTGAAAATTTTACGTATAGATGAGAAAAGAAACTAGATATTCAGAGATTTTTGCCATATATCCCTCAATTTAATATGTTTGCATCATTTTTATGTCCAAGCTCATAAGTTTTTCTGGCTGATAGCCCAAAGCAAATCACCCAGAATTGTATGTTTTTGAGAACAATATTCTTCCCTTTTGATTGGCCATGCGCTATGAAAATGTTGCGTTTCGTCGAGACAATTCCTTAGATTTTAGACATGCTTTTGCCACAATTCTGAGCATATTTCAGTGTAATTTTGTATCTAATAATTTTCTAAGTATCTAATTTGTACATTTTTTCACTGATTTTCGAGAATAAAAGCGTTATGTAATATTTTGGAGGTTTCTATTTCCCGCCATTTCAACCATCGATCGAAAGTGAGGTTAGATTGAATCATCCGGAATCCGCAAATCCGGACGTCGCGAACGTAAACAAAAAGCTGTGGGATGTTTTCCTGTGTTTTTCACTCCTAGAATCCCTATTATCCTCTTCCGTTTGTCTGTATCAACTGGGATTATATTGTTGAAGTGATTATCAAGTGCGAATAGTGAGAATGGAGCATGAGGCAGTGATGGGAAAGTGCAGAGCATGTCAGATGAAGACTCAGGAGGAGTCGCAGGTGTATATCTTCGCCACGATGAATCTAGCGCACATCTTCCAGGAGGCAACATCTCTGCCGGTTAAAGAATCTCTACGAATTCCCCAGCAATCATTTCTAACACCCTCGACATTACAGATTCACGTCAACGATGGACTTCCCGGAGTGCTCTGTGTCACCTGCTACAACCGGCTGCTGGAGGCTTACAACTTCCGCAAAATGTGCGCTGCCGCCGCAATTGAGTTCCATCAGATGCTCTCGGATGCCTCTGATGATCCCCCTGAGGAGAAATATCGACCTCCGGAGATTCTCATGGAGACCAAAATGGATCCGGATGACGTGGCTATGGCTTTTAATTTCTCTTTGGAGAAGAAATTTGAGCCTCATGAGACTATTGATCCACTCACGGCGACCAAGGTGGATCCAGATGATTCCCCAATGAGTTCCCGGAAGCGTTACCAGAAACGCACACTCTCCGATGAGAGTTACGATCCGCATTTGAATGTGAAAAAAGAGAAGAATCGTCAGACGAAAAAACCCAAACAATCCAATGAAAAGTTAATAAGGAATTTCACATGTGCTCTGTGCTTCCGGAGATTCCTCAGTAAACTTGGGATTGAGGCTCACATGAGGAAGGTTCATCAGGGTCTGAAGAAGGGCTGGATTTGCTCGATTTGCAACAAAGAACTTTCTCATAGTCGATCTCTCGCGATGCATATGGCAGCGAAGCATGGCATTATGAACGACTTCACCTGCGAAATTTGTTATTCCCAATTTAAGACAGAGGCAAGATATTTGGCGCATAAGGAGAAAAAACACGATCCCAATAAACCCAAAATACCCACAAAAGCCAAACCACCGTCCAAGTCATTCGAACACATTTGCTTGGAATGTGGAAAGGGTTACAAGACTCAGGATGCCCTCGCGAGACACATACATACGCACAAGATGAAAGATCCAGACATGCAGGTGAAGAAGGAGCCATGTAATTGGAGGAACTCAAATCTGCGAGGCATGAAGCCAACAATCTCTTGTGAATTGTGCGATAGGAAGTTCTTCAAGCAGATGAGTCTTGAGGCCCACATGAGAGTTGTCCATCAGGGCCTTAAGAAAGGGTGTGTGTGTTCTATTTGTGGGAAGGAATTCTCATGTCAGAATTACATCAAGTGGCACATGGCAAGGAAGCACGGGATTAAAAATGAGTTTAGCTGCGAGGTCCCGGGGTGCTTAAAACAGTATGAAACGCAAGAATCTCTAGATTTGCACACGAGCAAAGCGCATGACCCAGATAATCCCAAACAGAGATACAAGGCTCACATTTGTGAGACTTGCGGGAAAGTCTTTCCATCATCATGTGGACTCAAGAAACATGGATACTCTCACACAGGACCTGGTGAGTTTTTTTTTATTCATTTTGGTAAATTTGGGAAATTAGATCGAGATCTGAGATAAGATGTATGCGTCGAATTTGCTTGTTTTAGAGCTGGGAATACCAAATCACTCTTCTGTAATCGGCTCTGAAATTTAAAGTCACGGTAGCCACGGTAGATACCTCTGAATGGGGGCACCTACATATTTCAGAGTCCCCACATTTCAAAAATGTTTTTCTCATAGATAACATGAAATTTTTCCGAGCACTAACACAATGTGTAAGGGGCATTGTCTTTTCCGCGACATATTGATATACGGAATATACGACAGAGTTATTCTACTTAACTTATACGTTTCGGTTTAACTGTTCGATCTGTTCTTTTAAAGTTGCTTGAAATTAAAAACGAAAAAAGAGTTCTTTAAAAAATTGCCCTACAAAGGAATTCCCAAATTCTTGCAGCCAGTCGCCCATTTGCCTGTGATCTTTGTCCGAAACGTTTTGTGACGAAGAACAAAA
>CAKKOB020001442.1:9176-22347 GCA_918844115.2 Phlebotomus perniciosus | reverse complement strand
GTGTATTCTTTCAATTCTTTTCCAGGAGATGCTAACAAGTCAACAGAAACTATAGAAACACTTAAGTAAATATTTTTTGTAAATGTACTTTTATACACGATTGATATGTAATAAAATGTAAAAAAGCACCAAAAGTTTTCTTTGCTTTCTTCTGGTTAGGTTTGTCTTCAAATTCGGGAGCTCAAAATTAAAAAAAATATATTTTATAAAAATTTTGTTTAAAATATTTATAGAGATAGAAAGATGTCAATAAGTTATGTGCATTTCTTGAACTTGAATAAATTACAGAAATACATTGCACTTGCATTCCTGAAATAAATTATTCCGATAACAATTTACACGAAAATCTCACAGTTCCCACGTTTTTTTGTCTTTACTAAAAGATTGAGTATCTTCTACAAAAAAGGTGAGACACGTGGAATCAGGGGAAGGAGGGTTAAGTGCGTTGGGTGCGTTGGTAAATTAGCTTTTTTTTATTTTGCAAAATAATTTCGCTGAAATAGAAATATAATTTTAACAAGGAATTGGATATCACGAAATGAAGAAATTAACATATACAACACATTGCCCTATTGTGGGCTTCTACCAGTGCATTTTTTATTGCATCCGGTTCATTAGTGATCAAAAATTAAAATGTGAAACAATTTTAAGTAATAAAAGATCCGTTTTTGGAATGTTTTCTTTAAATTTCTGGTTCAAACCGAATTATTTTTGTAACAAATTTAAAGAACTTTTCAGGATGATTGGAAACAGGATTGGAACCTAGGAAGGGATATTAAGGTCAAAAGTGGTGTACACTTAATTAGAAGTGCGCCATTATCATTGGAGGTGAATTAGGAACTTAAGAATTTTTAAAGATTCAAGATCAGAGAGCGAGCTTTGGGAAATTTCTCTAATTAATCTCCGAATTTTCTCAAATACCAAACATATTTCGTTTCTCCACATTCACCTAGAAAGAGAGCGGATTAGCCTGTGAAGTGGATTGGATTGATAGGTCAGTTGGATGAAGTCGAATGACTGAAATTTCCTATAGAATGCATGACTTTCAAAACATTTTGGACATGTTTGCAAATTATAGACGGATTATATTTGATCGCGTGTGTTTGAGCGTTGAGAATAAAACTTTGCAAAAATTATCTGTAAATTTCATCTTATCAATATTCGCGTGTAGGACATTCAGAACAAACGAAAGTGATATGCTAGACACACCCTTAGCACATTGCTTGGGGCGCTTGGAGCTTAAAACCAATTAACGATGTATAATTAATCAAACTCCAAGGAACCCCACCCACCACAAATTATATTTTTGACCTTGCTGATAAAGTAAAAGTGAGCATTTTTCATGCATAAAATTTTATCAAGATTTTTCTATAAGCGCGCGATAAGATTCGCAATTGATTTGCTAACCACCAGTAGGTGTCGCCACCCACAGGGTGGGGGAAATTCGCGAGGTCGAAGGAGAAATTACATTGAAGTGAAGTGAGCCACAAGTCGAATGACTTTTGTTTTGGGTGGATTTTTTCTTGGAGCGAGTGTCGCGGTTTTTCCCGAAAAATCCATGTAAAACACAAAACTATTTCAAATGAATACCATTTAGTAGGAGTTGGGATGTCCTTACATCCGACATGAGTGGAGTTTTGTGCGCCAGTTGCGTGGTGTTGTGTAAAAATTGTGTTTTCAGTCAAGTGACTTTGGATGAAGCAGCCATCTTTGTCCAATTTACGTGAAAAATGTCATCAACAGTAGAATGAAAACACGATTATCATACATTAAATAATCCATTGATTATTCTCAAAGTGTTTCCCATTCAGCCGCAGGCAAATCAGTGATAGATCAATTCGGGAAAAAGTGGCAATAATGTGCAAATGAGATCAATTGCTCTGAGTTCAAGTACAGAGAATTCGTGAAGGTGAAGAGAGAATTTCGGTCGTGAATTTGTAACACAGGCAGTGGGAGAAGCAAGAAAAAAATTATGTCGCGCAAATTTAACCGAGACATTTTGCCAAATTAGAGCAGTCCACCCAATAGTGTTTACCGTGAGAAGGCAACATTGTCGCAAAGCACACAGACACACCTCTCGGGAAGCTAATTAAATTAAATTGGATCCGAGATATGAGTCAGGAGCGCCATGGCAGTCCGAAGAGTCGCAACAACTCACCGAAGGTGGGGAGGAAGAGACCCCAGTCCGTTCACTTGGCGCGAGTGCTCATTGCCGACGACTTGGAGCAGGACTCAGTGAGCTCTGTTGGCAGTTCCGGCGCCACGAGTGGCTCTGCCAGCCGGGAGTTTGGGGCTGTGCCCAAACAGCAGCAATCCCATCGGAAAACCTCCTACCACCACAATCCACAGATTAATCCACTCCGCACGAGTGGCAGTGGCACAGGTGAGATCTCCTCTTCCTCTTACTATAAAATATTCATCACCCTCTCCCCCCATTTATTCCCATTTGGCACGTCCTTTTGATTTCTTTCATACATTTTCCATAGAATATTGTCTTTAATGCATAAATATACGCCCAATTACGTGATTAAATTTAACACTTTCCTCCAGCCCACGCGAGTTTGCGAAATTTATTGATTGTGTAATTAGGACAGAATTTCCCGTGAAATTGTTGCGCGCCTCGAATTCCCAGTCTCTCCTGAGCTTCAATGGGAAAGAAACAATGACACATTTTGCAAAAATTCACGCCTTTATGATGAATTTTTAAATAAATGGGCTATTTTTGTCCGAAAGGATTCGCGAGGGGTGGTTTTTATGAATAATGCATTGGAAAAATCAATCCACTGCAATTTTAAACAATCCATAGAATACTTTATTTAGTGGCTTTTAGTACTGGGTATTCAAATAATTTAATAAAAGAAAAACAAACGAGCATAATTGGTGTTGAAAAGCTTTATTTCACTGCTAATGAATTGAATTTTAATGGTTATTAATATCAGCTAAATTGCACTCAGAAAAATTTGTAACGCTTAAAGTTATTTTAATTGCATTTAGATGACTTTGATGATTAATAACTATTCAAACGAGAAAAGAGTCGGAATAAGTTATAAGGCTTTTAGGAGTCCGAAATTTAAGGAAAACCGATGTTTTCGGGGAGTTTTCTACAGGGTAAGTCTGTTTAAAATAAACCATCGATCAATTAACACTTAAAAGAATATTCCAAAAAAGTAACGCAGAAATTGGATTCAATTGTCCCACCTGTTCCAAAAATTTTCAGAGCGCGCGAAAAGGAATCCGGATTTGCTTTTCACACCATTTTATGCTTGTTTTAATGGCAAATTCCGTGAAATAAATTATTCAAGACTTGTTTTTTTTTCAAAAAATTGAAAGACAAAAAAGATAAAAAGATGCCTTCAAAAAGAACAATAAATGAGTATAGATAATAATATGAACGATACATTTTTAAAACTTCCACAACCAGAAACTATTTCAGGAAGTTGAAAAGGAGTCAAAACGTATTTTATGACACTCATTGCAGGATTTTTGCCCAGTAATAGGTATCTACTGAATATCTAAAAGTCTGTAACTAAAATTTGAGAAGAATAATCCTAACTTTACCAAAAAAAAAGTCCCGATAAAATTATAATTCAATCTCTACATGACTATGTATAACGACGAGATTAGATTCGGATTCTGAGACAATTTGTAGCCCCTTGAGCCGCATACAAAAAGCGCTCACGCACCCCGCTGCTGGCTACCCCCTCCCTTTTCAACCTCTCGGTTGCTCTCGGCTAGTCCAGCAAAGTTGTGAGGCTGTACGCATGTCGCGCTGGTGACACGGCGGCAGTAGAGAGAGCACACTGATAACGGGTGGAAGTGTGCACCGCGATGCTCTCAGGAAGGGTCCACAACTTGTTGGACGTCAACTCGGGCCACCTTCCAACGCGAGTTTTTATTAGAGTTAGTAGCCCCGGGTAAAATGGGCTACAATGTGAATGGCAAAGTGAATGATTAAATAAAAAATACCTTTTCAGATCTTTTTTTCAAATCTTTTTAAGCTCTAAAATTGTGCTTTAAAAACGCAAAAAGGAGAGTTATTTATATATAAATTGCTAAATTTTAAGGAGCGCCTCATTTTTCTGTTGAGACTGTTAAGTTTTTGAAGAATTCTCCTATAGGAAGTTGTTGCTGAAGCTTTCACCGCTGAAGCGTGTATAAAAGGGGTGGCCTCGCCTCGCTAAGGAAAAATTGGCATAGCTGAACTTTGGCGTGAATTTAAATTCTCGAAATGCCTTTCAGCCTCATATCGCCATTAATATTCCTGCCAGAAAATGCAATAAGAGAAAAGACTGAGAGTAAACTTTTATGCCTAAGATATACGCCTTGAAGTTGGAAAAACATTGAGAAGCGAGCTTTTTACCCACTCTCCCCCGGAAACTGATGAAAGCTCCTAATTCTATATATGTGTCACAATAAAAATGTCACGAATGAGACACATTCATGTGATTAATGATGATTCCTAAAAACGGGTAAGTAATCCCATGTGCGATGGACTCATTTACGTGTGCAAAAGGCGCATCATAATTCAGGCACTGCAACGGGATGCAGGCTTTAGTTGGGGATTTGCATCATGTGCAGCAGAAAATTTTCCACTGAGCTTTTCCGCTACTCAATGTACAAGGAAAAATTGCACAGGGAACACCCACCATTTCACCATTTCACCCCACCATTTCACGGGTGGAAATGGTGGGAGGGTTGGACGTAAGAAAGGTGAGTCAAAAACAAGAAGAAATGGCCTCAATTCATACTCCGAAGGCGATGCCAAGCCAGCACCTCTAAACAATCGTCCACACCCCATCGCTCGCGCGCGTGCAAACAACTCTATGTTTATTTGACTGTGAAATAAATTGTCCTCAATTTTTCCCGGGTCCGTGGAAAATGCCAACAGTGGCTGGTGGGGGAAATAACTTCATTTCTTGGTTGTCACTCGAATGCCAAGGCAGTGAACATTTCCACAAGATCCGTCCAATAATCGTGGGCTTCACCCTGTGGCGGAGAGACAACACAATTTCTTGAATATCAATGAGAGAAAGATTACAGTAAATTGCTATTTAACCAAAACAACCCTCCACCCATACCATTTACCGCCCACCATTTCCTGTTCAAGTCACTTGGAGCACCTCAAAGGAGAACGAAGAGACGCAGAATTACCCAGGCGGAGTTGGGGGTGATGCCGCATCCCTCCTGTGCAGTCGATGGAAAGTCAATAAATTGGGTATGAAAAGCAGAAAAAATGCCTGTGACAAGATGCTCCCTCAACCCTTTTATCGTATAATTTTGTATTCCCTTTAACATTTCGGTGTCTCCACCCCGTGATCCCCATGTATGACATCTTCCAATATTTGACTTTTACAGAGACGTACACAAAACCGAGGGGGAGAGTGAGAGATATAAATTCAAAGCGCGTTTTCCACTCAACTCCCAGATACATTTTCACATTTCCCAACAATTTCTATCTATCCATCGATGTGGCTCCATTGAGAATTGTGCCAAAACACCCAAGGGATGACGATGGTGGTTTGTGTAAAATTATTCTCTTCAATGATACACCAAAATCCCGGATCCCTCCTCCTCCAACTTCTATATACTTCATTTAGCTGGGGCTATGTTGAA
Source organism: Phlebotomus perniciosus (assembly GCA_918844115.2). Classification (NCBI taxonomy): domain Eukaryota; kingdom Metazoa; phylum Arthropoda; class Insecta; order Diptera; family Psychodidae; genus Phlebotomus; species Phlebotomus perniciosus. The sequence continues at coordinate 16,734 of CAKKOB020001442.1, read as the reverse complement.
CGGATGAGCAGATATTGATATGGAACAAGAGTGGAATAATTACAAATGAACGATAAATCATCAGGTAAGAACATTGTAGTTATAATCAGGATAAATAATATCCAAGTAAATTCATGGATTAGGTTTATTGTATTAGGACTTTTGGCAGAAAATCAAGAATTTATTGGTATTTCTTTAAGAAAATAACTCTATTTTAAAATTTATAGGATTAAGCCCTAAAGGTTCTTAGAATCAGAATTGGATAAGTTGATAAAGAAATCTTACGCAAGAAAATTAATTTAAAATTATCCGCAAACAATCTTATTTCTTGATTGAAGTCTAATAACTTAGAATTAAGACTTTAAATGAAAATATTTAATTGGAATTCAAAGAATCAAAAAATCTTAATCCGGATCAAAAGAATAGAATTTTCCAGATAGAATCAAGAAGACTTCTTAAATAAATCCTTATTGGAAAATGATTTTATATAACGAAATTAGCTTGATTCCAGGAAACATACGGATATCTGAAACATGTATTTAACAGCATCACAAATGTTTGACTTTTAAAAATCCCATATCCTCATAAGCTCTTCATGCCTAACTTTGAATGTTCCTCTCTCTCTCTCTCCATTTCTGGGATGCTTTTAGTTTTTCACCCAACATAAATGGAGCAAGAGAATAGAAGCTTGAAGAGTACCATGTAAATATTATGTGTGCAAAGTGCGTATGCTTAAAATTGGAAACCACACAAAAATTTACTTAAGCTCATTGCTGAGTCAAAAGTGTTTACTTACGGGAATGACAAGGGAAATATCCAGTTGTTTGCCATATTCATTCTTCACGAGGAGCTAAGTGGGTGGCAGGTGAAATTTTCATCTGACACACATCTCCTAAATGTTGCCTATAGTACAATATAGATTTTCGCGATGCTCATGAAGGTGAAACGTGCAATGAAATTAAAGTGAATATACCTCCTCACATTTCATGTGTTCCATTCATTACATTTGCAAAACTCCTTTTCACCATTTCCCAGCCAATTCAAAACACAATTTCCCTCGCTCCAACCAAAAGGCCACCAATTCCAACTCAAAGTGAATAATTTCGAGGACAGAAAAGAGAATAGTTTCTATGAATTTTAAATGTCAAGTGAAAGAAGAAAGTACTCGAGAGTTTACAAGATTTTTTTTTCTCGTTGGTAGCTCTTCTTCAAGACATGAGTGGAAAAGTAATTTTTGATGTACTGAATAAATACAGTTGAAAAGGAGAAAAGAAAGAGAATGACAAAAAAGGTTTCGTCATCAAGTACCAAAGCTTCGAAAAACTTTTTGGAGCAATGAAACAATAAAAGGGAAATTTTTATTTAGACTATATACAGCGTATCTTATATAAAAAGTCTCTCCCCAACTTTGGATGCTTTTCATCCCAAATGGCAAATAGCCGGGAAAAGGAGGAAAATATGAGAGTCTTGGTGAAAAATGCTCTTGAAAATATAGAGGAATTTTTCCCAAAAATGCCTGGAAGAGAGAAAAAAGAAGCTTTGTGAGGAAATTTCCTTACATTAACTTTCAACTTGAGAGGTCGTTTCTTCCGTTTCCTCGCGCTTTGCCTCCTCTTCTCATTCTCAAGTTTCTCTCCTCGGCATCATATACACATATTGCCTTATCCTCAGCACAAGAGTCACAGAAAAAAAACACCACAGAAAAATTGTCATAATGAAATATGAAAATTTCCATAAGTTAAAAAATTTCTACTATTCCCTGGGTGCTGGTGAAGAAAAAAGCACACGGTGTAAACTTTGAAAGCTCTACAAAGTGCTGCGTGTTGACTTCTTGAAAGTTTTCTCACGCAGAAGGAGAAAAAAAACCATCATGTGCAAACCACCTTGGGTGCAACTAAAGTACAAACATAAAGTGAACAATAAAACGTTGGATGTAAAATGAAGATTTCGCAGAGTGCTCGCATTTCAAGGGAGCCCACAAAGCCTTTATTAAAGTTGTCTTCATATTTCAGGAATTATTCTCGTTATAAAGCTCAAATACATTTCGTGATGAAAGCTTCATATTTCCAATCAATCATCTTTCAAACTTTCCTTATGGGAAAATTCTACGAGTTTCACCAGCAGCAGTAAGCAAAACTGTGTTTGGTCGAAGGTGAAAAAGTTTCAACAAATTTCAAACCTTATGGGGGGTAGAAAATTCGCATAACCACATTTATTAAGAGAAACTTTAATTGCAATAAAAAATCATTTACTGCTTAACCCAGTATATTTCTTCCTTTTCTTACCGGGTAGCATGGGGTGAGTTTTTTAATATATTCCACAAGATTTTATCATCCAGAAGATTAAATTCTTGTGCATGGAAATTCTCTTCCCTACCACCGCATTCTCAAATGGTGGCATATTCAGTGTCGAAGATATGGGGCAATATCGAATAGTTGAAGAATTATTGTTGGTTTGGAATAATAAATCAGGAGGTGGAGCAATTTCCTGCTCTAATAAAACTCACACACAGAGAAAAGAGACACCGACTGAGCCAAAAATTGATCGGAAATGCTTGGCCAATATTTCATGATTGCCCATATATTGAAAATATCGTCAAATCGTTGTTTTTTATAGTCTTTCCACCCTTTTTTGCCGCCGTGGGGCCCTTTTAGAAAGACAAATGCCAAGATTTACCGAGGCGTGCGAAGGGGTGGTAAATCTGAAGTCTTGCAGCACTGCAAGGAGGGGCGCTTTCCCCTTGTGGTGTCTGGAAAATTGGGAAAATTCCATGCTATGTGGTGGGAAAACGGTGGAGAAATCAATGTGGAACGTGAGGTTAGAGAGAGGGATACATGCTGAGTATCTTCCCCTCAGTTCCACTGCACAACTCTGTTGTGGCGCGCTCCGTTGAAGCCCAAAAGTTAAATCTTCAAATTGAATCTCAATCGTCAGTTGAACTATATTTCTCGCCCAAAGAGCACGCCATCAGACAGTGCTCGAGGGAGTGTGATTGAACTGGCCTTTCTGCCCTCTGACCAGTGCACCGGTCAATCCCGAGGGTGACCACAAACTGCAGGAAAGGTGGTGTTTTAATTTCTACGCGAACTCAACTGGACGTTTTCATATCAAGCAATTAGCGAAGAGAGGTGAAAGAGCGACTGTTGAAACAGAGAAATTTCACCCTCACTGGGGTTCCTTTGAAGTGTTGTGTGTCAGTGAGCTTTTCCCACAAATTTTCAACTCTTTTCCGGCACCAACCGTTCTTTTTGTCGCCAGAGGAACTTTCACGTTAGTGAGCGGTTAAAAAAAAACGTATAAGTGGATAGAAAACTGTACCGGAAGTGGGACGTGGCCAGCAAAAAGCACAACTGAAAAATCTCTGTCAGCACTTTTCATTCACCCCATATACATTCGTGGAGTTTATCAAAGTGAATAGTGGAGAACGAGTGAAGTGCGGGATATAATTTTGGTGAAATCGAACAAGAGGGTGGAAACTCTTATCTTGCCATTGACATAAATATTGAGGTAGACACTCAATTTTGTCAGCGTCCATATGAAATAAATGTGCTTATGTGTTATTGCTAAATGGATCACTAAATTGCTGGATGGGGAAAAAATTGAGTCCATTGAGCGATTAAGGGTGTGAGGAGTCAAAGAAAAGTCGAGAAAAAGCCGCACCATTGAAGGGCAGATTAACCCCAAATCATTGGGGATGGATTTGTGGCTGTGTCATCCAGGCGACATGCCGGATTACTTCACCAGCAACCATCAACGAAGACGTCTCAAGACAACACACACCATCCATCCATCTGAAAGTGAGTGCTAAAGGTGTTGGATAACAATTTTTTTCTCTTCTCTCCTAATATCGCCGCCCCAACAAGACAAAAAGTGTGATAAAAATTTAATTAAATTCCTTTTCTTTTCGCCTTGGCGAACGTGAGAGAAGTTAATTTAATAAAGTGATTCACAGAGTCAACCCTTTTTCTGGTATCGCAAATACGAGAAAGGGGGTGATTTTTTGGCCACCGAAAAAAAACGTACCGAGAGAAACAGGCAAGAAAAACATCATTTTGAAGCGTGAAAAGTGGTGAAACGAGAGTGAATGTCCCCGAGGGTGGAACAAAAATGTTAAATAAAGTGAAAAATAAGGGTGGCCAGTGAATTGAACAATCGTGAATAATTGATCGTGAGGGAAATGCCATGGAGTTGTGGATTATTTTTCCTGTGAGCTTGCTAACCCTTCTAGTCAACGGTAATATTTATTTATCTATCTATACTACTTTTTTCAACCATCTCCTGCCTGTTTGTTCACCATGTTCACTCGCCATGACACCCAATGAATAGAGATTTTCTAACCATATCTCTCTCGTCATGGCTATAAATTTCCACCAAATGTTTACGAAGTATATTCACAGAGTTAATAAAAAATAGGTGAACCTATAGGTTGTTCCAAAAATAATTGAACTTTTCTACTGTAACTGCTGTAACTCATTAAATTAAGTATTAGTTAATTTGATATAGGTTCTGCAATGTCTTGTTCTTTTATTACACAATTACATTGCAAGTCATTATTCATATTACTGTCAATAATTAAGGGCTTATATTATCACCCCATTTACTTTATTCGTCCTTCTATATAAGACTTCCAAGGATAGGTCATTAAATCGTCTATTTATCTCGAAATAAATGTTTTTCACCAGAGCAATTTACTCCTATACGGTATAAGTAAGCTCCCTAAGAAGAATGATAGGTTATTCCAGAGATCATTCATTTTACCAAATTAATTTCCACTTGACATCAGCGAGCGAAATTGTTGAAAATTACTTGAATTTCGTGTGAAAATTACGCTTTTAAAATTCATCAATTGATTCATTTAAACTCAATCACTCATTCAATCCATTAAATCATTTGTCCAATTAATTCTTCTATCGCGCCTCAGTTATGGCACTTCATTACAAATTTGATAAAAAAGAATCCAATTAGTGATAATTTTATGCGACAGAGACAATTTTGATGAAAATAATAAATATCTGTGACATGTTTACTGCATTACTCTGTCACTCATGACCTTTTTCCATCTCATCATCCACACTTTTGTCTCCGACACATTTCCTCCCTGGGTATTGTTTACTACACACACACAAAGAAAGTTAAATAATTATTTATTTATTTCAATGAGTTTCCCAGTGGTTTTTTCCTCCCACACTCGAGCTTCCCTCATTTCACTTTCATCAGACACACGAGGAAAGTTTTTCTTGTCTTCCAGGAGACATAAAAGAGTGGAGGAAATCTCCTCCGGGAGGGCTACATTTTTAATCGCGCACAGAAAACTCTCAACGGAAAAAAATCACCCCATAAACACACCCCAAAAATGCTTTTGAACACCCGATTGTGGTAAACGCCAGCGCGTGGGTGAGAGAGAAAAAAGAATTCATTAAAAGTTTCGATTTTTCACCCCAAAACGATTTTCTTCCGAATTGATGGTGCTTCACAATCTGTCCACTGGCTTTTTATATACATTCCTCTCTCATCATCTGATGGAGGGTTTGGGGGCAACGTGACATCGTGAAAGCTCAATCGAAAGTTTTATAGTGTTGTTCCAGGAAATGTTCAACGAATTTAACAGCCCAGTGAATAATTTAGTGGCGCACAGTGACCGTTCAGGGGAGCTGTTCATGCGGATTGGGGTAGAACGAAAAAGCTCTGATAAATTCAATAAGCCATACGGTGGAGGAGGAGCTTTCACGTGCTCCCCGAAAAAAATGTCGTCTCACCAGAGAGACACACTCCAAATGATGATTTAATAATGTCACTATCCGAGTTTCCATGAGAATTTCATTTGTGTCACTCGACACGCGCATTGACCACCCCTTTTCTGGGGAGCGAACGTAGACCCACCCGTCCTATGTTTCAGAAAGCTATCGATCATCGGTGGAAAAGTTGCGAATGAAAAGTTACTCACGAAATGCAAATTGATGGTTATTTTTTACTTTTCATCTCATCCGATAGGCAAGAAAGATCAAGTTTCTCGTGTTAACTTCATGGGCAGTTTTTTGAGATCCCCGGAGGTAGTGTCTCGCGGGTGTAAGGAATATTAATAATTGTAATATGAAAAGTGGTACAAAACGATGAGAAGAACGTGAAAAATTGCTGACTCTCAAATTGAATTTTAATGAAAGCTCGTGTATGAAATATTTCCAAGGAATAGAGATTAATCGTCACATTACTTCAACAGTCGTTTCCATTTGCCACTCTTTTTTCCTTAGGGGGGAAAATTGTCGCGTGGGTGGTAAAATGATGAGAGATGTTATAAATTCAAATTTATTCCTCACATACACACAAAATTTCCACGAGGCCTCGCCGTGAAAATAAACACACAACAAAACTCATGAAAAAAAATGTCAATGAAAAATCACCATGAATTAATCTGGCAGAGGCGGGAAAGACAGTCTGAGTGACTTGATGGGAAATTTCTTTGAAAGAAAAAGCGCCTTGAGGGGCGATGTAATAGCTTCGGATCCCACAAGTGCACCAAAAGCAGGGTTTTCGCCTCTAAAATTCTCTAAGACACATTTATGGGTCGTAAAATTCGAAACGAGTGGTATTAAGTGGAGCTAAAGAGTACCATTTTCTCTCAATAATTGAATGAACTATAAACAATAATGGAAAATCTCTCGTTGTTCCATAGAATCGCGTGTATTAAATTTCCGACAGAGGAGATTGATTTAAATTGATAGCGAAAGCTCAAGGCGATCTGCACTCGGAATCAAAATTTCAGCATGAGGATTGAAATATAACCCCAAACCCATGCTCCCGAAAAAACTTTCGTCCTAAAGTTGAGAAACATTCTATGAGAAGTTTTCGCGGAAACTTTTGCTTCCATAGGACAAGAAAAAAAAGAATCTCAAAACAGGATAAATAAATTTCTCATGACTGCTCAGAAACTATATACAATGGGGTTGGTGAGAAGAAAACTCTTGCACTCTTCTTCATGCCAACACAAGCTCTCGGTGAAATTAATCTTTAATTGAAAATGGAAATCTGGGTTGTAATTTTCCTCCACTTTGCGCTAATCTCTCGCTTTTTTTCCATAGCTTTGTCTCAGATAAATATGTGGTTCTGCCATGGCAGACAACCAATCTGTCGACTCATTTTCGTTGAGGAAACTTTCTCACAGAAAAAGTGCTCTAATTTCGCTAAAGCTGGAGATAATAAGAAGCTGCTTCTTTTTTTGGGACAGATTGAGAACCAAGGGGCAAATCTCCCTGCAAATAGAGAGCTTTTCGAAGAAATTCTATAATCATGGATTGTCTTTAAGAATAATAAAAATCGATATATTTTGAATCTCAGCGCAGCTACTGCTAAAGATTCACCCTCGAAGTTTAGATAAGCAAGAAAATCTACTAAGCATTTCTGGTGCCGAAAAATTCTCTCTAAGGTTCCATCTACGGGGGGTGGCATGATTGCGTTGAAGGGAGAACAATTCATCAGGATTTTTCTCATAGTACTCCCACACCGGGGAAAAAAATCCCTTCTCCTATTCAGCGATCCTTCACCATGAACATCACGAGAACAGGCTGAAACCACATCTAGCACA
>CAKKOB020001441.1:0-10986 GCA_918844115.2 Phlebotomus perniciosus | reverse complement strand
GTCATTTATTCATGTAATGTGGATATCAATCGAGAAATTGTGCCTCTCGATCAATGTCTTTCTGATTCGCTGCGCCCTTTAATATCTTGCACACAACAAGAGAAGCACTTCTTTCGAAAAAGTTTCCCGCAGGAAAATTCATCCATTTGCTGTGCTCGATTGCGGAGATGCCTTTCAACATCATCAAATATGCCTCTTATGCAAAGGAGGGGATTGGGAGTTTACGGAAATTGATTTGAGGCTCACCGCACTTTCCACTTTGGTGAGCTTTTCCTGGACATGTCCCGGCATATACTTCCCATTTCCTTATGGTCAAGTCAAAGGTTATGAATCTTCGAACTCGAGAGTGTTAATTGGCAAGACTTGTACCCAGCCTGCATCCGAATCCCTTGACTGTTAGTCAACACAGGTCAAAGCAACAATCTACATAAATATCCGTCGAAAGATGCTTTTGATGAGCTTAAGGAGAATATTTAAGGAATTTGCATAGTAATTTTCTCATTTAGTTTTTTCTTTCTACCATCCCAATTTCCACACACAAAAAATACCTCAAAGAATAAACCATTTGAAAGTCCTCAATGTAGATTCAATTGGAGAGTTTATCCTCTTGACGGCATCAAAGAAAATTTCTCACAATCGAATGAATTATTAATGGTGAAAAACTGCTATCAAAATCTACCAACCGGAGGCAACATTATTCAGAAATGAAAAGATGACAAAATGTGAGGTTTTTCCCTCCCTCCTATAAATTTGATTTGATAATTCACCCTCTTTTCTGTGTGCATCTCATCTGAAAATCATGTCTCGTAGCTCAATTTTTTATTCACCCTCTCTCTCTCGGAGACACTTTTCCGAGAGTGAATTAAATTTTGGCTCTTTGGAAAACCTCGAATATTCGAGGTGGTGATTTTTCCCATTTCTCCGCGCAACTGTTGACACAACCACTTGAGTTGCAACGCAGTTTGGTTGAGAAATGGAAAAGAACGAGGATTGGAAAATCATTGGCACAACATTTTGTGAAAAGTCACTCCAAGTCTGACAATTTCTGGGTGGAAAATTCTACATTGTCATGTGTGGCAATAAAATCAATTTGATGTGAGAGTGGGTGGAAAAGTGCATCTCATTTGAGGATGTTCTCAAGCATTTTCCACTTATATTTTCCTCCTCGACACACTTTTCACTCCACTTGGAGGGAAGAGGGGATTCTCAAGTGGGGGCCACACAAGGCATGGAAATAATGGGTGAATCGCGATTTTCCTCAAATTGAACTAATTGAAAAGGTGTTTGTGTGTCTCTGGCAGAAATTTCTGCAAATTGTCTCTCACTGAGAAAGCTCTTTAGATTAATGGAATTTGTCAGACAATTTGATGCCTTTTAGCATAATTGACGTACTTGTGAATTAAAAAGCTATTTATGCAATTTTCTCTCCAAGTTTATTTCTGTCTGTGAAATTTGTGTTATTCTCCGTTATGGTGAAAATTGTTATGAGATATCTTCAAGAGCACAGAATTTTCCGGCACATTTCTGAGTGGGAGTATTTAATTGATTTTCCTATGTGAGTAATCTGCAGAGGTTATTTTTCAGGGGTTTCCTTATAATTTTACTCTCAGGGAAGCCCCTCTTTTGGTAAAATGGAAAATCTGAAAATCAATCAATCTTGCAATTGAAGCCCATTCGAGTTGGATTGATTCATCTCCACTTTTAATGCACATTTCCTCTACTTTCATGGACTTTGGATTTGAATGGCGATTGAAAATTCTGCCAGAATTAAGATTGATAAAGTTTCAAATATTCTAATATTCAAACTGATCTCATAAATCTATTTCAAACTCATCCTAAGGGCTTTAAAAAAAACTTTTTTTAACTCTTATTATGTTTATGATAATCTTATTATCATCAGTTTTCTATCAACATTCAACTCTGTTCTCCAAGATGAATGCGGAATTGCGGTTAGTGGATTTTCTACTCCAAACCTCAAACACTTCCCCCACAGAGACAGTGTTAATAATCTCATAAGTATTCAGTTGGGAATGTATCAACCTCATCAACTTGGATGCATGGATTTTTTGTGTTGCAACAAAAACTACTATGTAACCAGGGAAAGAGTGCGAAAGCTTTGCGTCGCACGAGATTTTGAAACTCGTAACACTTTGCAGAAATGCTGAAAAAGTGCCTCTGATCCTATACGATCCTTCCATCCCCATTCTTTCTCTCCTCCTCACCATATATGAGAATCTATTGGGGATTTCCTGGTGGAGAGCGAAAGTTTAATTTGATTTAAGTTTAGTCCAACGACACTGGCTTTTCATGCTCAGCGACTGTAATGAAATTCGTTTCTGATCCTGATTAGTGTGATTCATCCCTCAATCAGATTATGTGTGTTAGTTGGGGATTGAGGAATTATCCACTGTGTCTCACTTGTTGTGCTGCTGTCGAAATACTCTCACCCAAAGGCGTATTGATATGGTGAAATGATAATGGATCTCTTTCACATAGGCTTCCCTTGGGATGATTTTTGTGACTTTCTATATGCTGGAATAAGTCTCCAAGGGGTAGGTCGTAAAGAGTTCGCCTTTCATTGCAAATCTTATCACTCCTGGTCCTTCGATCCGAAATCCTGAACGCCTCCTTCTTGGGGTTATACGGATGATACATCTGAGGGTGAAAAGCACTTCTCTTATTCTGTGATAAAGTGGAAAATCCGTGAGGAGAATGCCGCTGTCTGGAACTTCCCCACCAAAGTGGATTTATCGTGGCGAAAAGTGTATATCTCCATCATCTGAGTGTATGTCAATTATGCTGATGAAGTTTAGCTGCTTTCCCACGAAAATGCGATTTTGTCATCATGACTAAAGCCACGGGGATTTTCATTTTACCGCCATAGAAACACTTTCGAATACCCAAAAGACGGAAGAAGATTCAATAATCAAAAAGACATTCAATTCAGCGTCGGTGGAACACTTTAGAGAGAAATTTCCACCCGGCGGAAGGCGCACCAGAAAGAGTGAAAAATAAACTTGTGCCACAGAGAAAATTGATTATGCTTTACGGGTGGAAAGAAACACAAGAAAAAAAATAACATTCATGAGTGGAAATTTAATTTTCTCCGCCATTTACGCCAAATTCACATCGACAATCCACCCCTTCTTCCCTCCTGGCCACACATTGTCAACTGGGGAGGTAAGAGCCAGGAAAATTCACATGGAGGCCGGTGGGGAAAGTCATCGCCGGTGATGTGATGAATAAAGGATGGCCAAATTGACCTCATGAGTGTCATGTTTGCCACACGCACGTGAAGGGTGCTGAAGAGTCTCTCCATCCTGACCCTCAAGTTCGATTTTCCCGCAGGAGTTCAGATGGGACGACATGTGCGATATAAAGAGTCTCCGGTGATATTCGGTGTTTATTATTAAGGAGGACACACCCCATAAAATCTCGACATGTCGTTGCCTTTATTATGATTGATTTACCTCAGAGATTCATCTCTTCAGGCTTCTCTCCGTGATTTTCTGGCCATCGGAAAGGCTCCTCTGTTGCGTCCTCTTTCACTGAGAGTTGATGGAATTGAAAAGCGGATGGTTTTAAAAATATACATAAAAAATATTCAAAAGGAGAGTCTCTGAAATATGAGGCTCTACCTAAGAAATTCCTTGCCCTCTTTTGATATCTTTCATTTAAAATTTGTTTTTTTTTGCGACTCTTATCAGCAAAATGAATCATTAGTAATTTGCAATAATGCAGTTCGTCTGCTCTCTGTACTTTAATCAATTAAGGTACCCAGGCAACCTAGGGTATATTTATTAACCTCGTTATTAACACAAACCAAATATTAAAAGGCGCGAAGCGTCTCGATCCTAATACATAAAGCCAAGTGTGCATATCTGAATTGGCCTGATCACCTCCAAACCATTAAATCTCGACCGGACGTGACTCCAGGAATCCGAAAATACCCATCTCCAAAATGTTTGTGTGTCTGTCTGTTTGTCTGTCTGTCTGTTAGTGTGTTACCGCATCACGGCCAAACGGCTGAACCGATCCGGATGATATTTGGCATAGGTATAGTTGGCATCCCAGGTTGGGACATAGGTTATATGAAAACTTCCCCCACCTCCCCTATCTGGTACCTCCCATACGAATTTACCCCTCTTTTCGCCATTTTTGACCTTTTGACCACTAAGATAAAGCGCTAGCGGGTTACGATGTATGATGGGAATGATAAGGATCGTGTCCGCTATAACTTTTGGATATAGAAAAGTTGCCCCGCCATCCCCTATTGGTACCTCTCATACAAATTTACCCATTTTTCGGGCATTTTCGAGTTTTTGACCACAAAAATGACGCGCTAGCTGGTCACGATGTATGATAGGTTCGATCAGAATGGGTTCACCTACAACCCCATACCATATAAGAAGGCCCCATCATCCCCTATTAGTAATTTTCAATCAAATTTACAATTTTTTCAGACAATTTCGACTTTTTCATCACTAAGATGATGCGTTAGCGGCTCACAATGTATAAAGGGGTTAATTGGGGTAATGTGGCCTGTAATTTAACATTATAGGGGATTGCCCCCCCACCCCCTTTCGAGCCTTTCATACAAAAATCTTAAATTTCTGACTTTTTATCTGTTAAATGAATCTTCTCAATCAATTTAACGAACCCAAGTTACTACACAATCCACAAACCACGCAAAGAGAGGCGCGAAGCGCCTCGTAAAATATAGATACAGAATATATGAAGGTCATTGGCATGTGTGGACGAAATGTACGCCCAGTAAAGCTACAAAACATATGTGATCTTGTTTCCTATAGACTATTCCATTTCTCCGGATTTTCATCTGCACAGCAATAGCTCTCATTCGATCATACTTTCATGATCGCTCTTATAATCATAAAAAGTTGCAGGCGATCATAATCTCTAAAGGCTCTGCTCCAATTAAGCTAGGGTCGGCTTGAGTGTGAGTGTCAACCCCCTCCCTCCCCCCAGACTGACAAATGTCAAAATGTATTGAGAGCTGTGGAAGCGCGATGCTCACACGAGTATGGAGGGGCATGACGTGAGAGTGGTGGGAATATGAAGCTCACGCTCAAGCCGACCGAAGCCTAATTGGAGCAGAGCCTTAAAGCTTATACGGGCTTCAGACTAGAGACTTATGGATGCGTCAAAAAGGTTATCATGGTCAACTGGCATGCTAGTTGATCATCTTTTTGACATATACATGGATATAACCTCAAAAATGGAATAAATTAAGTGTATTCAGTGCGCAAGAGTCTCAATTTGAAAGTCTGAAAAGGTATTTCGTTCACCATCAGTCACCAACTAAGACATCTTAGTGAGAAATTGTCATGTTCGTCAGGTCTATAGACAGCATTAGGGCTGTTAGGTTAAGTCAGCCTTGTAGCTTAACTTAAGCTTTCAGGCTAACTTAAACTTAAGACTTATTCTTGATTATTAAATTTATTTCGTCGAAATACTTGAAGTTAATTTTGATAGTATAGATCTACCTTTTGGCACGAAATTCAAAAGGATTATTATGAACGTACCTATTTCTAAAAAAGAAAAAGAAAAATGACATGGAGAAATTTCTGAGAAGTGGTTTCTAAAATTGCCAAATAAAAAGCACGTTGAATATAATGAAGAATATACATAGAAGAGGCAGTGAAAATAATCAGAAGTAGTGTATAGAAAATGACAACAACAACAACAACAAGAAAAACATAATTTATTATAAATGTATTTGAGGTAAGAGACAGAAAATATATACATGTAAAATATTTTTGTATAATATAAATTATCATAATTGAGAAGTAAAAAAAATGAGAGTAATGATGTCTTTACAGAAAAAATCATACTTAAAAAAAGAAATAGTTAAGAGAAAAATGATAGGGAAAATATTAAATATGCACTTTGAAGCAAAATGAGGTTGAAAACTCTTGTAAAGATTTTTTGTCTCAAGCAATTCCATCTTTATTATTTTGGATAAAAAATGCTTCCTAACTTTCTTTTATTTTTCCTAAAATCCTTTTTAGTTTTTTTTTGCTCCTTGGATGAAATGAAGACTGATTTAATAGCTTTCGCCCATTTTTCTCACTTTCTTCTATGTTGACTGTCATTTTTTTTTAAAGATATTTTTGAAAAGAAAGAAAAAACAACAATTTATAGCACCAGAAAATCTGCTTTCCATGAAAATTTTTCAATGTCAGATTGTGTTGATATTTTGTATTACTTAATGATTTGCGAATTCGTGCTTCCCGTTGGAAATAATGTTCTGTTGATTTTATTAGTTTTCTTTTAGTTTAATTCTTATTGTTTTTTTTTGTTGTTTTGTAATAATTTGCCTTCCATGTTTAAAAAGAAAATTTTTGGTGAAAAGTTGTTTGCTAAAAATTACAATGAAAAAGAATATCACAAGAGTCCCTTCCACTTTAAACTGCTTCTTAGGAAGAAGAAAAATAATATGAGGAACAAAACAAAAACTATTTAACAGAAATTTTATGCAAAAATTATTCGTATAGAAAGATATTTTATTGAGAATGGAATTTGGAAAGATTATGAAGTGGGAAATTATAAGAATTTATCAGACGAAACTGAAGATTTGACGTAAAGAATATCTTATGATTTTTTCACTTTTAATAATAACTTGAAAGACAAAAGCAAAAATTCCGAAGGATTTTTGAATTCAAGTTTTAGATAATAACATTAGAAGGTGAGCGAAAGCTCCTACATGGAAATAGATAAAATGAAATAGTTTTTAGACTTTATTCAAATACCACTTCAAAATGGAAACTTTATATTGAAATTCTCTTATTCACTATTATCTTGATAATTATTACCTACATAAAAAAAACATAACTAATTAGCTGAGGGAGATAATACTTTATCAACATATTTCACGAATATAAGAGAAAAAGAGTTTTCAAATGTGATGTTTATTTCAATTGAACAGTTAGATATTTTCTTAAAACATTTTCATCAAGTTTCAGTTTAAAAGCAAATTGTTTATGTTACCAGAATAAAGAATATTTAATTGTCCAGTTGAGAAAGGCATTACAATGACTACGTTTGTAATGCTATAGAATATCTGGATTTTCTTCCAAAAAATGGATCAAATTCAAATAGTCCAATCCGCTTTCACGAAGAGTTGGACTGATCAGTGTCCAGATTTATACCCTCTGTTCTCAAGATGGCATTGACTATTCTCAAACTCATCGATCACAGCGCCATTTTGTCAAATATTCGTTTTTTCTCATTAATTATCGTCCATTTCCGGAATTCTCGATGATCGATTCGGAATTTTCAGGGTGCTTCCGAAAATAGCTTGATGATCATTTGATCGTGTTATCACTTGATTAACCTTTGATTTTAGAACTGCTCGAAGGACTATTGATCGCAGATCCTTAATGATAATTTCACATTTTTTGCCATTTTCCTTGATTTTCCTGCTTCAAAAACACTGAAAACATCTGCTTCACTTCAGAAACCAAGAAAAATAAAACACGGCTGTCAAAAAAAATTTCGAATTCGAAATTGATTGAAAATTGATTGAAAATTCGAATTTTCTGTAGTTCACAAACACAAACGTAGTCAATAATGAGTAGAATTTCTCGTGAGTTCAAAATCTAAATCATTTCCCAAAATTCTTTATGTCTTTTTGTGGAAAGTGAGGATAATGCGGAAAAATGGAAGCATGTTACTGTATTCTAAGTATACATATATTAATAGGTTCTAAAAGTATAACTATAGGAGGAAAAGTGCAAGAGATATTTAAAAAAGAAAAGTGGGATGAAAATGTAAAGAATTTCAAACGAGAGGACCATGGGTGATGATGATTTTTGCCATTTTTCTTCAACTTGGACTGTCATGGAGAGTTCTTCTATGGGAAATCTTTCATAAAATATTTAATAATAATGGGTACTTTTTGTATATAATACACTATCTCAATACAATATTTCCAACATCTTTGCAAATGTGGGTGGGTGTGAAAGAAAATGTGCGTTAAATTTAAGGCACGATGATAGAAATAATAATTCAATCATTGCAAATTTCAACTCGAAGCCATAATATTTTATTTCATCTTTTTTTCTACTGATCGTCTAATTTGTGCGTGCAATAAATATATTTCATTATTTCCAAATTAAACTGAAACTGATAAACTGAAATAATCTGTAAGATTTCCATTAAAAACGACTTGAAATTCTCCTTATTTCTATCAAAGTGGCTTCAAAAAAGAAACCAATTTTCAATATAAGATTATTTGTTTCAACAAATAAGGAATGGCTTAAAATGTGACAGAAAATATCATCCAACTGAAAAGGATAAAGGAAGATAAAGAAAAATCTACCAAATATGTGATAAAAAAAATAGTTTCATGATAAGAAATTTAAAAAAAAAAATGTACTTTCCCACTATTCTTATCAATTTCATGGAGATGATTCTTGATGAAAAGTAAAAAAAGAAATGATTTGCATAAGAAATAGGACAAATTTATTACCATACAATATGTATGTAGATATATGGGTTGCCAAACAGAATCAGAAAGGAGGGATAGAGTGAGAGGGAATAGTTTTGAAATGCTGGACGAGGAGAAATATTGTGACTTGCCAACCACATTTTTTTATAGAAAAAAAATCAGTAGAATTTAATATGATAATTTAGTGAGGAGCCATTTTCTTTTTCCTTTCATTGTTTTAGGTAGGACTTTTTCGAGGATTTAATATTGTGGTAAACTCATTTCTTCATTCTGAGTAGGTGGGCCACTTCTGAGGAGGTTTTCACGCAGAAAAGAAAAGCAAAAAATTATTAAAGACGGTTTTATTTTCCTTAAAACAATTTTAAGAAAAAAATATGGTTGTGTTATCATGAAGGGGATAATGTGATTTTTCCCCCTGAAATATTTACAGAATAATCTCACTTAAAAATTTCTTACACGTGATGACCATTTTCCAATTGAAATCTATGAGACCAGTTACATCGCCGGATTAGATTGTGATCCAAAATGTGAATCCAATCTTCTTGGTTTACATGGCGATAGAGAGATTGAATTACAATTTTAGCGGGAAGACATTTTTGACATTTGTGACACTCCGAATTCCTCTTGAATTTCCTCCGAAAATCTTTGGGACAAGTGGGACAAATCGAATCCAATCCAATTCCATCTGGCAAGTGGGATTGGATTTGCTGTTTACATGGAGATTAAGATTAATCTCAATCTAATCTGGCGATGTAAGAAGCCTCAATGACAAAAAGGAAACATTTAAATCCAGGAAATATCAATTGAAATGTTACTTTCTTCCATCAATTGATTGAAATTAAAAAGAAAACTTTGGCATTTAACATAATAGAGCAGTAAAGAGAGGAAGAGAATGGATTTTGGTGTTTTGTTGAATCATTTTTTTTAAGCAAGAAAGAAAAGAATACACGATCTACTAAATATAACCTATAAAAAATTGACCATGGATAAGATGTGGGACAAGGAAAAGTGGAAAGAATATTTGTTTTTTAATATTTAGTGAATTTTTTTTTGTAAATATGTCTATAGAGAGTGAAAGTCTCCATCAATTGGGATGGTAAAAGACGTGTGTAGGATATTTATGTTTTTGTTTTTTTTTTTTGTGAGAATGAGTACAGAATATCTTCCTGAAACTGATTCTGGACTTAGGGTGTGTGAGAGAGAGAGAGAGCCAAAAGTTGCGGAGAGTCTCTTTCTGTCCCATTTAGGCGTATATTATTGTAACAAATATACAACCCCCCCCTTGAGATCTTTAGTGTGATAAGATGATAAGAATTGTCAAAGTTTCATTTGTGAAATATAAAGAAATCACGAGATTGAAGGGCGAAGAGTAGAAAAGTGAGAGAGAGATAAAAATATATTAAAGAAAATATTAAAATAAATAAATAAAAACGAGAAAAAAGTGAAAAATAATAAAAAATCTGAGCAAATAGTATAAAAGATACTAATGAAATTATGTTCATTTTGTGGGTATTGCAATTGACGTTGGGTCATTTTCTCGGGAGATTTCTCAAACAACAAAAAAAAAAGATCATAAAAGAAAAAAATTAAAACCACTCTGTGGGAATGCGTGATACGAGGATAGAGGAAGGGGGAATGCTGGACATCTATTGAGATTTTCTTAATTGCATCTCGTCAGATTCTCTCCTAAATCAAACTCAAATTGTGTGTAAAAAAAACACCTCTAACATATTATAATTATATAATTTTCAGCACATTTAAGTGATAAGTAACTTGACGAAAGTCCGTGTTTGATTCGAAGCGTGTTCAACATTTTTTTTTTCAATTTGTTCTACATGAATTAGTCACTTCGATAAAAATCATCTCCGCAAGAATTAATTTAAAAGAAAAAGCCAAGAGGGATTTTCGGGAGTATAAGTTTTTTTGGCGCAGAAATGCATGAATTTGCATTACTAACGAAATGGACATAAGGAAAAAAATGACGAAAAAAATTGCATATATTACATAACATTTAATCAATACTATTACATTATAGAGATGATGAAAAAATACATAAAAAAAACTATATTAATGATGAAAATGTGCATATTTTGGTGTAATTGATATTATATACATATAATTATTATTATTGAAATAATAAAATCTTTTTGTTATACACTATGCAGCATACAGAAAATGAAAAAAAATGTCTTTTGATTTCCAAAATCTCATGTTATGGCCCCCTTGGTGTTGAATAATGTCAACCGACTTCTACTCATTCATGATCTTTCTCGAGAGTAAAACTTGCTCCAGCAAAATGGTTTGTTTGCTAGATAATAAGATTCATTCACTGAAAGAAAGGAATCGTAAGAAAATCGTACGAAGTTCGTCATTATCGGTTGTTAATTTCATTTTGACATATGTATTATAAATGGAGGTATTTTGGAGGTAAATTCGTAAAAACTACAAGGGTTTACGAACTTCCGTCAGTTTTTCTCGTTTTTCTCTCACACTAATACAATTTCAGCGAGTGTGTG
>CAKKOB020001440.1:0-15269 GCA_918844115.2 Phlebotomus perniciosus | reverse complement strand
CTCAAAGTCAAAGGCTAAAGGCTCTGCTCCAATTAAGCTTCGGTCGGTGTGAGTGTGAGCGTCAACTCTTCCCCTCCCTCCCCTCCAGACTGACAAATGTCAAAATGTATTGAGAGCTGTGGAAGCGCGATGCTCACACGAGTATGGACTATGGAGGGGCATGACGTGAGAGTGGTGGGGATACGAAGCTCACGCTCAAGCCGACCGAAGCCTAATTGGAGCAGAGCCTTAAGGAATTCATCAGACTCAGCAAACCAGAGTTAGGGCTAATCATTGGCCTTCTCACAGGACACATCCCCTTGAGGTACCACGTTAAAAGGATGATGCTGAGCCAAATTGTTAGGTTCCTCAAGAGCCCGAAATATTGATTTGGTCTCGAGCTAATTATATGTAAGACGGGACACGTCCCCTGATTTAAGTACCTTGAGATCTGGCCGGTTCATGAAGAACAGATTGATGTATTCATCCATCCAAGCAAGTGCCATTCTAACCGTGTTGATTCCATGAGTGTCTCTGTTGTCAGGAAATCTACAACAACAACGAAAGAAAGAAATAAGCACATCCTTCTAACTCAGAAATCTTAAGTTATAAACTCACGAGTATGGGTGAAAATCCCTGAAAATATGCCCCACGCGCGAGCATGGAATTGTTTCAATTGTTCCACCGCATTGCCATACTCGGAAGGATATCTCGAGATTCTCGCCACCCCAGCCGTCCATCTGTTCGTCATAGCTGCCAACTTCCCAGAAATATTCGCGATTGATGGCAAAGAGTCCACCTGCCATTGTTGGACTGTACGTGGGGCAGACATCAACGTCCTTCTGAGGGCACTCACGAGCCTGACGCTCACGCTCTCGTGGCGAGACATCTATCCAGTCAAAGTGCCCACTCCAGGAGAATCCACCCACTTGGAAGGTGTTGTACCCGTTGCTGCTGTAGTGAAAGTCTTTAGCATCGATCACGTCTATTATTGGCACGAGAACACTCGTTCGTGACTCCTTGATTCGAGCCAGAAGTGGCTCCAGCCACTTTTCCACGCACTCACAGTGAGCGTCCAGGAAAACCAACACGTCACCACGTGCAACTCGAGCTCCCGCCAACCTGGCACGGATGAGACCCAATCTACAAAGAGTAATTATTCATTAATTCAACATTTTCTATCATACAACGTGTCTTCGTGTCAGGAGGAGGTAATTAACATAAATTCTGCAAATTCTTTAATGCATTGTGAATGATTATTTAAATAAGTTTTTTTTTATTTTTTGCCTGTTAATTAAAAACATATCTGTTTACTGAGTATGGCAGTGATTTGCGAACCCTTCCAACACGAAATGCTTCTCTTTTGGTATCAGTTCAATCAATAGAGATTTGCTATGATTTTTTCGTGGCTGATAAAAAAAACATTTGATGTGACTGATTTTCAATATTGGATAAGGCTAAGGGGAACACATGTTATCGCAGAAAAGTAGAGTGAAGAAATGAGATTAATGAAATCACATTCTTAAGAAAAGTACCGATAAGATTGTAATATTTTTTGTTGTTTTGCACCACTTTTTTCAATTTGAATTTCTTCGAAAGAAAAGGAAAACCTCGTTTCTTAAAAACTCTTCTTAAAACATATTATTACCTATATGTTATGAAAATGAACTATATATGTATAAAGTTAAATTAAATACATTGGACAATTAATTTCTTCCATTTCTGCCTCTTTCTTTTCTGCGATACATCCATACGCTCTAGACACGAAAAAAGAAGCTGTAAATAGTTGTATATTCTTTCGCTTTTTCACCGTAATCTCACGTGAAAAGAATCAAAAAGATAATTTTAGCAAGTCAACAACGGTCAACTAACCGAAAATGATTCAATTACAGTTTTTCTTTGACTTTCAAATGTTTGCAAATTGATAAAATATTGAACAACAAATGCAGACAATATATACATGTGTATAAAATATCGTGGTGTGGGATAATTTTTCGAATCAAGGTGTTCACAATTTGGAAATTGGAACCCGTTTTTCGACTTCTTAATCATAAGAAAACTGATACTGACTCGACACCAGACAAAAAATTTTATAACGTTCCATGAAATTTAAAATTAGGTTGAAAGGTTTAATTTTAAATCTTTTAATTTATCTTTTGATCATACTGATGCTTGTCTTGCACATTTTTGTTATTCATGCCAACTCGCGACATTATAAGGTGCGTGGGAGGTGCAAGAGAGACAATGTGGAATTTTGGAGCAAGATAATTTTGCAAAAAAAAACCGCGGTAAAAACAAGTAACCGATGAAACAAATTATTTCAACTCTGACATTAAGCTCACCTGCTCTTCAGCCGGATGAGTCGAACATTCTTGGGAAATCGTGTCTCGATATAGTAATCGAGTTTGTCCTTCAGTTCCGGATTAACACTTGCATCATCCACAAGGATTATCTCTTTGAGGATACGCTTATCACCCGTATTCAGGACACTGTGCACCGTTCTGACCAGCACAGAGTAGGGTTCATTGTAGAAGATGATTACAATACTGGCACTGGGCAAATTGTCAAGGTCATAGTGAATATTCCTGCAAAGAGGATTCCTGGCATCGGGTATAGTTCGATTGTAGCTCAAGTGTTCACTGAGTTCCTCATTGAGAGCAATCCTCTTGACATCCTCATCACCTTTCTTCTTAGCTGACCCAGCCAATGTTACAGGCTTTCCTCGGTCACCCAGACCACGTTCCTGCTTGAGCAGATCCGCCCTTATGAGCTTCTCCAGCGGATTGAGACTAAAAATTTCATTGATATCCACAAGATTACTTTCTGGACTGGCGTTAAGATGTTCTGTGCTGAATTTAATGAACTTGAAGTAGAATATGAAGCTGACGGCGATGATGGTGAGGAGAAGCAATTTCTGATACAGTGACCGACCAAAAGGTGAACCACGTATTCGCATTGTTGACTTTCCAACTCGCTCTCACGCTGGACACTCCAAAATCACCTCGGATTATACTCTCACACACACGCATATACTTAAAGGTCCACAGACGCGGTATATTGTGTCACAAAAAAAAGAAGTCTTATGAATGAGAAAATCCCGAAAATCTAGTGGAAATGATCAACAGAGATCAGCCAGCAGAAAGCCAATGATGAATGAATTTGCCGCGATGGTAGTGCAAGACTTGATGATTATTACATGGCACAATGGGAACTGAACTGGTGCTCTCAGGCCGGAGAATGACTGGAAAATCCAGTGCCAGCTGCCACCACTTTTGTTTTCTCCTGCTCTGACACTTTAACACAAGCACAAATCCATTCATACAGTAATAAAGACGCGCTTTATGCCGAATAGTTTGCACGCAAACCATAATCGTTCAAAATCATCGAGTAACACACAGATTTGAAACTTCCAAAGAGCGGTTACAAGTTATACAGTCACAGAAGCGAAAAACAATCTAACCCTAACGTAAATTGTAAGACGGAGAGAGAGAAAGAGTTTTACCCGGCATGAATGACCGACAAATTCTCTATTACGTGCTTGATTTTACAACCCATAGTACACTTCCTTCGGTGCTGCACTAACTCCTGTTAGGGTCCTTCTCTAGGCCGGCATAACGAGCCCCAGCTGGTCCACTCCGATGCTGATATCGCTGCCGTCCCTCGCTTTGCGCCGTACTCTGCTGTCAAACCCATATGAGCCCATAGTAGCAATTGCATTAACCGAACTATTGTAGTATCTGAGGGAGTTGGAGGATTAAAAGCCCATCACGAGGAAGACTTTCAGCAGCTTGAACAGATAGAAATCCCACTTCTGACTTGTAGCGAAAAGTTTTACTGGATATCATTAGAACACACTGGGACGCGCTTGACTGACAGCGTGTCAACTTTCACAAAAGTTATTCTCCTCCCCGCTAGGGGATATTATAGCAGTTTCATTTCTTGCAGTTCGCCGCAAATAACGAATACAATAAAAACTTAAGAAGAATGTGAGAGAAATGATTGAATTTATGCCAATTTACAATTCATTTGTACCAAATGATTACAATCAAACGAAAATTATAATTGACATTCTAAGTAATTGCAAAGAGTTTTCTCAAGAGTTTGTGTTGATATCTTGTTGAAAAAGGACTTGTGTAAGTATTAAATTTTTTAGGATCTTCTTTTTTGTATGGCGCGGAAATTTTCACGATAAATGAGAATATCACAAAGGGCAATAATATTACACTCTGAAATGGCATTTTTGGTCTATTTACGAGCTATTTGCCTCAATTTTCTCATTTGTCCCCTTTTGAGGTGAACCAAAAGGCAGAGAGAAATAATTGGCACGTTTCGAGGACATGAGAATTCAATTAAACACTATACATGCGTATACACTGTATGAGAAAAGTTCATTTGAATTTCATGTTTCCATCAATTTATGATATGAAGGGTATGAGAAGGCGATGTGCAATTCTCATCTCCTTGACGTCCTTCTTGTTTTACTCATCGCTATAGAGAGACAGTTTTGATAAGCTCGGATAGATTAGGAACTGCATTAATTCTGTAGCAAATAAAATAAACTAATAAAAAATGTGAGAGAGTAACTTGATAAATAGAACATAAAACAACTGAGATATCCGCCCCATCCGCATAATTTGCAAACTGTTTTTTATATATATAGTAGTGAATGGTCATAATTTCCACCTCATTAACAATTATTAATTGCTCGTCTTTAGAGATCAAAAAGCATCCGCAGTCGTTGAGAAACAATTTACATGTGTGAGGCTTTTTATCCCTGTTTATCACACTTCTTGCTTTTGTTAAATTGTAAGCAATTTGTAATTGATATGTTGGATGGTGTTTGTGGCGAAGAGGAGCATTTTGTGTGGAATTTACTTTATTTTCAGAGAAGGCAACATTGAGAAAATTCCACACCCTTCGTGTGAAACAAATGAGAAGTTTAACTGGGAGGAAAACGACCCACTGTGAAAATTCCACATGATGCAAAATTCACACATGTGTGACTGACTAGATGTTGCCACTTAGAGCGGACATTCCTGAACTAATAAATCGACCGAAAAATTAAAGATGCTTTCATAAATATTAGTATATATATCCTGATAGATGCTTTATGTGTTAGATAAAGTGTTAAAATTGCAATCACGCATATTAGTGGTCCTTCGAACTGGATTAAAAGTCTATTGATCAATTTTGGAAAAACATTTCTAGTATAGATATTTCAGCTAAGAACCTAGGCTGTTTAAAATTTTAGTAAACAAGAATCCTAAGTCCTAACTTTCAATATTACGGAATTTTACGGTTTCACTGTTAATAATGGATTAACACACTTCAAAACGTTTGTCTATACTACCCCTCTCTTCTCTATATTATAATTTATTTTTAGAGATAGGCTAGGCCTTATAAACCGTATTTGAACCATGCTAAACATGTATATTTTAAATCAGATTTTGTAATTCAAAAGTTTGAGCTCACTATCATAAAACCCTTTCTATTATAAACCGTAATGAAACCAACGAACGGGTTGAAAAAAAAAGTAGTTAGATTTGAAGCTATCAATTATCATGAATTTTGTATGAAATAGCAACTCTTAATTATACACAATTTTGAATTGTTTTTCCTCCACCTTCATCCAATATTTCACAATATAGGTAGGCACGTACTACCCCTCACACGAGACATTTGAGATAATTGGTGTGGCGAGCGGTCATTAGTTCGATTTAACATAATTATCGATTACAATATTTGCTGTTTGTGTCTATCATTTCAAATGACTGAGTTTCCATATACACGCTGAATATTTTATATGTATATAGGAGAAAGGGAAATGTGAAATGTGTATTCCACAAAAATTCTCCCATGAATTTGTCTATCATCACTCTTGCATGTGAGAAAATTAATTGACATCATTTAGAAATTAATTAAATTGTTCAATTATGAGGCACGAAAATGAGCAACAATCACAAAGTATATTTTAATTTGTGCGTAAAAGAGGCGTGTAAAATACATCTAATTTTACCATCAACTAACTACACTTCATTTCTCCCTGTTTTCGTGATCCCTTGTGGTGATGCCAACAAGTCAAGTCTCTTCATCAGATTCAAGAGAGATATTTTGAGTATAGATGAAAATTCATTGTGGACATTTGACGCGTTTCACTATAATCCTTGTATAAAATCTTCATCGAGAATCTTGTGAAAAATCATTCCTGATCAGCAAAATGGCTAAACTTATCCTATACAGTCATTTTAGAATCACCAAACATATAAGAACGTAATATATATATGTATGAGAACTCCTTTCTCACTCATCGCATCGTTAAACTTAATTAATTGCACTCAACACAAAAATAAAGAGGTGAATTTTCTCTCATTACTCAAACAGACGAGGGCCAAATTATAGTAAAGAGATTCATTAGAAAATTATGCCTTTTGTCAAAGCAATACATTAAATTGACTTTTTGGTACAAAAACAATGCGCAAAAATTTCAAAGCTCAGAACATGAACAAATTAATTAGCTCAAACCGAGTTTTAATTGCTAAATAATTCATAAATGGAAATGAGTTATGATATTCATGATAATTAGCAAAATTTTCTGAAGAGATATGAACAAATTAAAATTAAAGAGAAGTAAATAATCAAGAACGAATGTCAGAATGTCAGAAAGAGAAGTTAAGTCCTATCGAAATAGATTCATTATATTCTGGAGATATTCCGTTTATTATCAGAAAATGTCAGGACAATTATCGGAATAAAATTGACATAGTCAAATGAAGAGAATGAAAATCCCAATGAAAACATCTCGTTTCGGAAGTAAACGAAGTTGGTAATTGAAGTTCAATTCGATGATTTTTCTTACAAATGTTAGTTGTGGTTCTTTCGGATTCACAGCTTATATGAACAAATGAAAATGATAAAATGATGAAATTTAATACTAGGTCGTGAAACCTATAATTCTCATGTTGACATATTGAGCTTTTCAACTTATATTTTGTCATTTTGGAGAGGCGAATTCGCATCAAGGTTCCTATATACCCCTACTCTACTTTTCTCGAAGGACCATTCATAATTTGAAGACATCTTCTCCCCAATTCACATGAAGATATTGTTTTTTTATTGAAGTCAACCGATAATCCTTTCTTCTTGGATCCCAGATCATGAGATTTTCACTTATAATAGTTTAATCGCGATTTTTCCTGAACAAAAACATGTTTTTCTTTGACAATGAACTGTCAAAAATACCCGGATGTCTGGTACTTGCTATAAAAATGGCGGAAGCGTCCATAATCCCGAACTTGTGTAATTATGGCAAGTCGACAAGCAAATTAACGAATGAATGGATTCTACCATAAACGTCTCCAATACGTATTATCCATTAATATAGAGCTGAGTATAAAACTGAATTTGATCATATTTCCAGTTTGCCGCAAAAGAATCGCAACTTTCATAAGCTGGGCAAAAATTTATCCTTTTCATGCCCTTCTTCTACTCACTTCCAACATACATATCCACTTCCGTATCTCCATCTCAGGTTGTTATTTACTTAACTTCTCTCCAATTTTCTCTAATCGCCAAACTTCGTCGTCTTTTTTTAACTGTGTGTTGTATAAATTATATCGTCATATACGAGAGAGTGCGATATAATGAAAATTACAATGGTTATAAGAGAAACAAGGGAAACACAAGAAACCCTCATTGGTTGGTTATGCTCGGAAAATCGCACCAATCGTCGTGTCGAGAGGCGAGGCATGAGCAATTTGTGTATTGCGCAAAGAGTTCATGCACGTCAAAATTCAAGAACAAGACATCTCATGCCTTTTGAAATCATGCTAAATTAGACACAGAAGGGGTCGCTCATTCATTCTTGGGAGATCCATCTTGGAGTGATTAAAAACAGGGCCTCTAAACCCAAAGGGGTTATTTATTTAGAAATATTGTTGTAAATTTTTTGTTCAGTTGCTCCTACCGCGTATAAAGGCACTACAATCCGTCTAGTTTACGAGTAAGTCTGAAAAACTGTCCATTGACTCTCTGAGATCATATTTCGACGTAGTTTCACTATTCTGAGCTTTAACGAAAATCGGGAATTTCTTACAAAAAAAAATAGATGAAAATCAGGTAGTCCGATCCGCTTTGAATGAGTTTGATTAGGGTTGAACTATAGAAAATTGATTTGATCGGATTAAATTTTCAGAAATTAATTTTTCTTAATTTTTTTTTAAGATTTTGAAGTCTGAATGCCAATCCGAAACTATTTTGTCAATTTACATTGTATTGTGGAGATTCGATTACAGTAGAGTTTCGATAATCCGCGGTCCCGTAAACCGCGTGACGTTTCAGGGTTTCAGCCGTTGTATTCAAAAATTATTTGTTTACAAAATGTAGTACGAGAATATTTTTTGTTCGTCAATTTTCTTGTGAAAAAGTTAAGTTTGATCAACATTTATGTGTTAAAATGACAAGAAAATATACCAGCACAAACCTTATCAATAAAATAAAAGCTGTCGACATTATTCTTTGTGCATCATTCCAATTCCGATCTAAAAACCGTTTGATATTTTAGAAATTTCGCGGATTACGGAGTTGACTTTTCTATCAAATTGGATTCCAATTGCGCGGATTACGGAAACTCTACTGTATATTATAATTTTAGCGGGAAGACATTATTGAGGTTAGAAACATTATATCGTAGCTTCTGGCTGGGAGTTTTGAAAAATTCTACAACGAATATCACAAAATACTCGTGGATTTCTTTGCAACTTTTTGGGACAATTGGGACATATTGAATCTAATCCGATTTCAAAGATTTGCTGTTTTGAATACATATTTAAGTACCTTGATTGAACAGTAGAAATAAAAAACATATATAAGATAAAACTCTTTACGATCATTCACATTCAATAATTTGAATATTCAGAAAGTATATAAGCAATTTTCCATCATAATACTTAATAACGTAAATCATTTCAATGAATTATAAAGATGAGTCTAATTCTGACATTAAAATCGTGTTTAAAATTCATAATTAATTTAACTAATGTAATGAAATAAATTATACTTATGAAGTATTATATTTTATTTGATATTGGTTGGGTCATAAATTTCAAGTAATTGGCAAACCACGAGACTCGAATTAAATAGTAATTTTCGGATAGTCTCATAATTACGCTTCTTTTCAATGCCACACTTTATATATAATAATAACCCCCGAATTTTCATAGTTTCTGCAGAAAATCTAAGTAACTCATGACGAGTGAGGGTAGGAGGGATATAATATTATGTATAAAATTCCTAGTTTATGTCGTTGAGGAGAAAAAAGGCAAGCGCGACATCTAATCTCTCATGCGGTGCGCTTCTGAGGAAGCCATCGACACACAGCGGAGTCAGTTTCAATTGAACATTGGTCTGTGGCACATGTCTAGTCGATTCCCCATTGATAAATCCGTCGGGAGTTACTCATGTGGAAAATAGTCACCCTTGTTATTGAATTATCATAAAAAAACAAAAAAAAATCCTTAAAGAAGGGACAATGTGAAAGTGAAGTTTTATTTTAATAAAGAAGGTCAAATTGGATTTTGTGGTGAAGCTAAAGACCATAAAGTTTGTTAAAGATGGATGAATGTCCGTCGGGTGTTGAAAATTCTCCTGGAAATACCAAAATCTCACGGATACCAAAGCCATTTTCCATCGAGAGCCTAATTGCAACAACGCCATCCTCTTTTCCAACATATCCTGATAATAGCTCCTTTGAATCTCAATCAAATCTAACACCTCTACACCCACCAACGACACTACCTTTACCCAACTTTCCCCTTTACACCCACCCCTGGCTCGGCTACCTCACTCAGCACTTCCTAGATGGATCTGCAGATGCACCGGAACCCAAGGAGAAATTATCTGAAATGTTTCTCGATCCACGATATGCCCTGCTTAACACTACAGTGTCAGATCGTGAGAAATTGGCGCAGTACTTCGTTAACAATATCAATAAATCATCTCCGTCATCGATTCTTGACGCCAGAGATAATAGGGCGTCGGACTTTCTTATTACTGACTATACACCCTTCTCCTCTGGGGAAAATATTGGAAAATTTCCCGAAAATCGACGCATATCCATGCAAGTGTTTCCCACAAATTTGGATGATCACGTGAAAACTGGAGCTGATGTGGACAGCACAGATTCCTGTAGTGATTTAAGCATGACCATGTCACCAGATGGAAGTCACAAGAATCGAGGTAAGAGAATTCTCACACACAAGAAAAAAATACTCATTTTTCTTCCTTCCGCTTTGAATGAGAATTTTCTAGTCTCATCAGGCGTTCTTGAACACCTGTACAATATTTGTGGTGATGCCCTATTGAGAATTCATCGTAAATCAATTATATTTAATCAGCCATCATAAGGGTCTTGGGCTTCTTAACTTTATTACTATCAATCGCAACAAAAAATGCATAATGAAATTTGTCGGCGGCTCAACATAAGTCATAAGTTGTAATTGGTGAGCTCTTCACACCCTCACCGACCGTATATACCGACGTGCTTCTTTCACTTCATTAAGAGACATCCGGAATCAAAGCACGAAATGACAAAATTCTCACTGGTTGGGAGTTGAAAAGAATTCTTTACTTACACCCATCACTGCTTCTTCCGTCCTTTTGATTTTTGGCGCTCTAGCTCTAGTAGGAAAACGAGGGTCATAACAAATTAAAGAATTTGAAATATTTAAACTATTTTAATCTAATCTAAATAGAAAAATTAAAGATATTCTGAAATACAATGCCTCAACATCCCCTCTAAAATGATTCAAAACGTCTGAAATTGTTAAATCCCATTTAAATGTCTCTAGGGAGTCACACCCTCTAGCTAGACTAAAGTGTGCCATGACAGTTTTGACGGCAGATTTGTTTTATTTCATAACCCATAGACAGAGTGATTATGCATATTTATGGGTGGAGGAAGGAGGAGGAAGACTTTTAATGCCGCTGA
Source organism: Phlebotomus perniciosus (assembly GCA_918844115.2). NCBI lineage: Eukaryota > Metazoa > Arthropoda > Insecta > Diptera > Psychodidae > Phlebotomus > Phlebotomus perniciosus. The sequence goes on along the minus strand of CAKKOB020001440.1, from coordinate 4,306 downwards.
GAAACTTTCTTGATCTAACAATTAAACAGATACATTATCCTCTTTGTCCCCAATTTTCACACAGAAATCGAGTATCTCGGTTTTACCGACGCCAACTGAACAGTATATTGCTGTCACATTCAAATAAACTAAGGGGTGATTCATCCTGGCTCGAAAGAACATTTTGTATTATTATACAATTTCACTAAAATTTTCTAATGATCAGCCGCTGCTGGCTGAGAAATCTATTTTGAAACTCATTGAGAGATTTTTATAAAGAAAGCATCCTTACAGGTTTTAGCTCACTTACTATTATAATTAAAGTTTTTTTTAACATCGCCTTTAACTTTTTATATCACAGTTTTATGGATAGATCAGTTAGGTATATACACTTTTTCTTAGCTGTATTGTATAGCTATATCTCTTGGATTTTGTATATGGTATTTAGTGGATTTCCACAAAAAAATTTGAAAACGTGTCACAGGCCATTTTGTTGATTTTTCAACCCCCTTTATAGAGCGGTAAAAAGAGGATTACATGAATATTTAAAGAACAATGTATGTGAGGAGTGAGGATGAATTAAACTATTATCTTCTCTTTATGATGTCACATAATTTATTGTCCTTCGCATAAAAACCACCATCAACTGTCTGGCAAAGGATTAAATTTTATCAATACCACAAATTAATATTGTTTGCTTAAATCATAACAATAAAAACTAAGAGGGGGTGTATAAAATTGAGCATGTATTTTTTCTCCTAAATAGCAAGGGAAATCTCTTCTATCGGATATTTATCAAATTAGTATGTAGAACCATTAAGTCAACCCACCCTCTTGCAGCTCTGTTTTTATTCTTTCTGCCGCCACACACAAAGTCGTGTCTGATTTGATTATGCAAAATGTGCAGTGAAATTGCAAAGAGACCCATTCAATGTTTAGTTGACATCAATTGACTTGAGCAATTAGATTTAAATGAAATACACGTGAAATGCATATCAATTTGTGCAATATACGAGGTGCTAAGCACCTCGCTGCGCGGGGCATGTACAGGGCCAGGATTCTTCGTATCCTAGAGGGTGATAAGGGAATAGCATATGGGTTTATCAAAGGCCTAATACAACCAATTAATGTTGAAATTAGAGTAAATTTGTAGGATATTATGTCTGAGGAATTACCTTGAGAATGACACAACACTTTAGTTTTGAAGCCTTTTTACGATAGCGCCTCCTACAACCTACTTGACAATAAATAATGATCCGGCTTGGAATGACGGAATAATTTCAAAATCTCTCCTTTTATTTCATTCATACAAACTATCACTTTAATTATTCGCCATCTTTTTTATTTTTTTTTTCAAGTAGTTTTCATGAGAGGATTACTTATAATATAGGATTACAGGATACTCTACACTGAGCAACCTCATCGTACATATATCAATAGACACTTAACCCTAATAGGTAACATCTTTTCGTGCTTTCAGATCTTTGTCCGTCCGAATCAGAATGTTCAGATGATGGAAATGTGAGTATAAGTGCATCTTCAGGTCGACATCCACCAAATGCTGATGCTAGAAAGCAATCAACGACATCTGGAAATACATCAAAATCACGCCGAAGGCGAACAGCATTCACATCAGAGCAATTGTTGGAATTAGAACGGGAGTTTCATGCCAAAAAGTACCTTAGTCTGACTGAGAGAAGTCAAATAGCAACAACACTCAAGTTGAGTGAAGTTCAGGTGAGTTTTTTTTCTTTCCTAATTTAGGAAAAAAAGCGACTCAGTAACATAACCTATCTTTGCGAATCGCCAGGTGAAAATTTGGTTTCAAAATCGACGCGCTAAATGGAAAAGAGTAAAAGCCGGACTAACGTCTCATGGACTAAATCGTGGGACATCGGGAAGCAGTTCAGGAACGACAAATAAAATTGTCGTTCCAATTCCCGTCCACGTGAATCGTTTCGCTGTGCGTTCGCAGCATCAGCACATGGAGAAGATGGGTCTGAGTGGCCCGAAGCCTGACTTGAGGAAGAATCCCTCAATAGATGTGAGTGGTTTTGAGCATTTCAATATGGAAATGGGAGTAAAACAGAAGAATTTCTAAAATGCAGTACATTTGAAAAAAAAAGTATTGAGGTTAGAAATTATATTACATATGTGTATATAACCGAAAAGAATTTAAATGTGTACAAAGTTGATTTGCATAATAAATAGAATGATTTTTCTAACTCTAAATCACAAAACATTTTTCCAAAATAAAAATATGGTATACATACATAGCAGAGATTTCCAGGGGCATTGAGCAAAGTAATACAGAAGTGAGAAACATCCACTTAAAGTCAATGTACCGCAACGAATTTCATCAATTTCACGCGCCAAATTTGCTTGTGGGACCCTCTCTTTAGGATTTCGAGCGTTTTTGTCATACGATTTGTTGTCCTTATGGCAGAAATTCTTTGTCTTCTTTTTCACTCTCCAGGTGTCTCACGCCACATTAAATCACACAACAGAAATCCCTTTCTCACTTTCAGCTCCACCTCTTCATCATTAGCAATGATATTCGATTAACAAACAATACAAAATGCTTCCCCTTAACATATAATATAAATGTTTTTCAGGTATAAATTTACCAATCAGGATAATTACCTTAAATATTTCCCATATCTTTTTATTGAGGCCACTTTACATCGCTGGATTAGATCGAGATTAATTTTGAGTGGGATTTGGAATGGATTCAATCTGTCCTATTTGTCCCAAAAATTCTCAGATCGACTTTAGGGGGGATCCTCCGAAAACCCGAAGTCTCTATTTTCAAGCGTTTAGCTTCTAGACGTAAGATCAATAACAGATGGGCTATAAATGGTGGAGTGGTGCTAATCAAATTTAAATTGGTGTACAATTTTTTTTTATCTTGTCTATACTTCACCGTATTTAACAAATATCTCTCTCCCCTGTGATGAAGTCAAAGGAAAAAATAAATTTTCCCCATTTGAGAAGTCTCTCACAAATTGATGGAATCCCTTTAATGTCATTTTATTAAACTAAATGCTCACGGACACGCCTCCCAACAATTTTCTCTATACAACTTATACAACACTATAAATGTGAAATTTTATTCCGTCATCACATTTTTTCTCATTTACATTGAGCATATTTTGGACTTTCCCCTTTTGCTCAATATAATACAAAGAGAACGTAATTGTTTATTATAATAATTTACCCCTTAATAGATATAAAACATCTTGAATATTTTGTTATTTGTATCGTTATCGATCTTTATTAATTATACTAAGAAGATTTAAAGAAGAGAGATTTTCGCTTTACCCAGAATATCTGCGGAGAATATATCTCAGTGGTGATAAATCATCATTGGGAAAATTTGCAGGAAAAATGGGTGGAGCTTTCATCTCATCCTGAAAGGATGAATTATGGATTTTTACATATAGTAATGCGTGGACAAGGAACTTCGTTTGGTGAGACACAAACGATGTGTTTCAATAAACAAGGGCGATAAAGAATCTTCCGAGAGCCTGACTGACCATCCGAAGAGACGGGTCCTGGGGAGATCAGTTTTGGTAAGTCGCAACAACGATATGGCAGAGTGTTGGTAAAAAATGAAGTAATAAGTACAAAGATAGTTATTATTACTATAGAAAATCTATGAATGAAATAAGCTGCGTAAATTCTTAATATAATAAATTCAATTTAAATAAATTATAGCGAGAATTTATAGAGATGATCAAAAACATATTTCACCCGATTCATCACCTGCTTAGAGAAGATAACATCTCAATGGCATTGTACTCAGGAAAAAGTTAATGGGTTTGTCGTCTTTATCCCAACCATACTCGACCGCCTCAAAAGGCAAGGTATATTAAATTCTCTAGAGATTTTTCCAATAATAACTATTAAAATTACCTATTTTAATAGAAGGAAAGTTGTGCCTTCAAATATTTGTCATCTATATGTTTGTAGGCTTGTTACAGACAGATACACAGTTAAACGGCGGAACAGTATTAAAACAGTAGCATAAAAGGCTAAAATAACCTTAACGGAGGAATTTCCCCTAATTTTCATATGAAATTCAACAAAAATCGCTCTAATAATGTATTGGGACCCCAAAAAGTCCAATAGACTATTTCAGGGCTCTGACTTTTAGTGGACAAATCTTAATTATTGAATGTGGAATGATCATGAATCATGAATCCAGGAATCCGAAAATACCCATCTCCAAAACGTTTGTTATGCATTGTGTGTGCCATAGATATAACGGCCACACGGCTGTACCGATCGGGATGAATTTTGGTATGTGTATTGGTATGGTCCCCCT
>CAKKOB020001439.1:0-22393 GCA_918844115.2 Phlebotomus perniciosus | reverse complement strand
AATGTTCTTTTGAAAGCTAAAAAAATTATTAAAAGAATTTTCAAAGCTCATAAAGTAATTTAAAAGCTTTACGAGTTTTGAAAGCTTAACCATTGCTCTTTCTAAAAAGCTTACAAAATCTAAAATGATCTTAGATTTTCGCGGAAGCTCAAGAAATTTTTTTAAAAAGCTTCACCAAAAAGCTCTTTTACAATGAATAAACATTTTTAAGATTCAGGATCGTTTTTTAAAAGCTTTGCCGTAAAGTTTTTAGAACTTTTAAGGCTTAAAGAAGTTTCAGAAAGCTTTTAAAGGATTCTTAAAGCTCATAAAGTAACAAAGTAAGCTTAAATTTTGAAAAAGCTCAATCAAAAAGCTCTTCAACAAAGATTAACTTTTTTAAGCTGCATGATCTTCTTTGAAAACTTTAACAGTTTGTTAGTCGCTCGTTAATTTCAAACAGATTTAAATGATTTTAAGCTTTCCACATCCTAAAGCTTCGTTCTGCACTTCTGACCATAATGAATCCCCCTTGACTCAAAATATACAATTTGATAATAATTTTTACTGAAAGTATGTTAATTTATGATGACTTTAGCTTTAATAGATAAATAAAATAGACTAATAGTTGTTAATTAGGCCGAAAATATTGAAATAGATGTTAATTTGTATCAAAATAATCAAATAAGTCAATAAGAATAATTTAGATTGAAACAGTTCAGTTCCTCCTATTAATTTGCACAAGAGGTAACAATTTAAATGTTGATGCTAAATTAGCATCCCATAAAGCTCCAAGTATGTTGAAAGCTTCTCCTTTCTGCCCCAGGGAGCATTTTCTCCCATTATGCTGGTAATTACAATGAGGTCTTGTCTTCCCCAATGGATAAGAGTCCTCCGTGGGTGTATTAAATCATGAGCAATATTTTAATAAATGTACCGAAAATTAATACTCCGTGGTACATAAATTTGTTGGATGTTTTTCTTAGTCCGCAAATTTATTTTCGCAGTAACATCCGCTCCCAAAAAGAGGACATTCGCGAAAATTGCCAAGACAATTCCAACCTCCCCATCCTCTCTCCCCCCTAAAGACCTGACAATGAACGCGATCGTGGAGCCGTGATTATGGTTGGAATTTCTCTTGTACGCGTCCTCATTGTCTTTCATGATAAATTTGCGCTGTTTCAACCCCCCAACCGCTGAAAATGGGGTCAGCGCCGCTGCTGAAAAAAATCACAATCTAATGAAAATTGTGCAAAATTTATGCAGCATTTTATCATAGAAAATTAATATATCATCCCTCGTCGTGCAATATATTTTTTGCACCACCAAAAAAATTCCACAGTGTTGAGAAATTTATTGATTCAGCATCAATTGTGGGGAAATTGCTAAAATTCTCTGAACAACAGAAATGCGAGAGATTTTTCCCTCCGCATGAGGTTAAAGAGTTACAATTTATTAATAAAATTCCACAAATTGCCTGTTTTCCCTCTAACCAACACAAAATACCATGGGACAGATGGTGTCCGGGAATGTCTTTTGAGATTGGAAAATTACTTTCATCCCCTAATGTGCTTCTGGCGATCAGTATTTTGTGTTTCGCCTTCGCTTTTTTAAACAATCACCCTCGCTATACAAAACTCTCATTTAGTTCTATTGACAAAAAACCGCCCCATTTTATGTTGCTTTATAAATGCAACAAATTAGAATTTATGCCCTGGAGGAATTAACTCAGAGTTACTTCAAACACAATCTAACAATGATTTTAATATACACTTTTCTCGGGTTTAGTAAAGTGTTGAAGTAGCTCTTGGCAAGGAGGAGATATTATGGTCAAAAGGATGTACACTATACTTCCAGCACTTCCACTTTTTGTAGAAAAGTTACCCAAAGCTTTAATTCGGAAGCTTTCAGGAGCTTTCATCCTATCTATTTTATTTTCTATACTAAAATCATCTAAAACTTTTTAGGAAAGCTTTCTAAAACTTTTTGAGAAAGGTTTCTAAAGCTTTTTAGAAAAGCTTTCTTAAACCTTTTGAAAAGCTTTATAAAGCTGTTTATGAAAGCTTTCTAAAACTTAAAAAAAAGCTTTTTAAAACTTTTTAAGAAAGATATCTAAAGTTTTTGAAAAGGTTTCTAAAGCTGTTTAAGAAAGCTTTCTTAAGCCTTTTGAAAAGCTTTTTAAAGATGTTTATGAAAGCTTTTTAAGAAAGCTTTCTAAAGCTTTTTGAGAAAGGTTTCTAAAGCTGTTTAAAAAGGCTTTCTTAAACCTTTTGAAAAGCTTTTTAAAGCTGTTTATGAAAGCTTCTAAAGCTTTTTGAGAAAAATATCTAAAGTTTTTTGAAAAGGTCTCTAAAGCTACTTAAAAAAGCTTTTTAAAGCTTTAAAAGAAATCTTTCTAAAACTTGCTAAAACTGTTTGAGAAAGCTTTCTAAAAAGAAAGCTTTAAGAAAATCTGCAAAAGCTCTTATGATTTTCCAAAGCTTAGTGAGAACTTCAAAAGCTCTAAAAATAACTGAAAGCTTCACAAAAGCTTTAATATCTCTCCCTTGGTATTTGGAACTTTTTTAATATATTTTTGTAATACCCAGAAAAACAATTGCAATTACCCGAACAATTTTTTCAGAGTGCATTAAAAAATAGTTTATTGTGTAAGTTCCTGGTTATAACTCTTCTTTCTTGACGTCATGTTGTTGGGAAACTTAGGGAAAACTTGTTAATACCCATTGCATAATAAAAAGAATTCCCTATCAAGAGCCGAACAGGAAAACCTATAAAATCAAACCAAAGAATAGTTATTATCCAATGAGCATTAACTCTGAATCCACGATGGTTCTTCTACTATTTAAAATATTTGTCATCCTGATTCCCTTTAAAATCCAATGTATTGTGTTAACTGGACATTGTAATTCTCCAGAAGAATTACAATTTAGCCATAGTATAATTTGTAATGAAATTGAAAGGAAAATCAACGCGAAAATTTTGCGACCCATTGCCCATTTGCCAAACTCCAATGAGACCCTAAATTTATTTCATAACCCTTTCAGTTCTCTCGATAAGGTTCATCTGAGATTATTTTGCCGTAGAAACAGAGATTTATATTCCAATATATCAAATTTGGCGATAGTGTTAACTTGTGATAACAGTATCAGTGAGTCAGAAGTTCAGTGCCAGGATCTTAAGATAAAGTTTAAGAATTCACAGCCTATGAAATCCATAAACGAGCAAAAATGGATTTGGCAGGACATCACATTTTGTTTGGATACGGGGCAATTTTTCGCTAACATTTACCTCAATGATTCACTGGACATAATCATCATATGGAATTGCATCCAGAGATCGGATAATTCAAGAGAAATTGGAGCCTGGTTCCTAGCAACGGAGGATCATCTGCAAAGCGCCATTGAACAGAGACTTGATCTGCTATTGAAATTTACGGAATTGCTAAGCATTCCACCGAACTCAATATTGCTGAATGATAAGTTTGCTAATCAATGTGATAAGAATTTTATTTGTGATTATCACTTAAGATGCAAATATCAATATGATAAGGTGAGCAATGATGATATAGAAGTAGTACAATTTGACTACTCATACTACTATTACTATATAATAGCTTTTGTACTTTTCCTATTAGTCGTTTATGCTGCAAAGCGTTATATATAATTCAAAAAGCTTCACCCAAGGGAGAGATATTATGTTATACAAAGACGTATGCACCACTTCCAGGACTTTCACTTTTTGTAGAAAAGCTCCCCAAAGCTCCAATTCAGAAGCTTTGATAAGCTTTCATCTTAATAATTTTATTTTCTATTCTAAAGTATTATAAAACTTTCTAAGGAAGCTTTCTAGAGCTTTCTAAAAAAAAGTTTCTTATGCTTTATAAGAAAAGTGCCACTAGAAAGCTTTCTAGAAGCTTTTCAAAAAGTTTTCTATGAAAGATGTCTAAAGCTTTCTATTTAATAAAGCTTTCTAAGAAAGCTCTTTTAGAGAGCTTTCTAGAAATAGATTCTAAAGCTTTCTAAGAAAGCTTTTTAAGATTTGTAAACCAACGAATTGGATCACACATCAGCTCCCAACTAAAGCTCACGAATTCCCCATTAAATCCACTACACTCGTGAATCCTCACGAGTTTCACCACGACCGTTCGCCAACGATTCATCATCAAGACTGACTGCCTTTGTTTCCCCTTCTATTTTCTCTCCTCTTTTCCCTTTTCTTATCGCTAGCGCCATCTATTAGAGATCTCACGGCTCTCTAACCGTCTCAAGGCTATAATAGTCTACAGATTGCTTTCTAAAAAAGCTTATAAACGTTTCAAAGCTTTCTAAGAAGATTTCTAAGGCTTTCTAAGAAAGGTTTCACCGCTTTCTAACAAAGCTTTCTAAAGTTTTTAAAGAAAGATAGCTAAAGCTTTCTAAGAGAGCTTTCTTAAACTTAATAAGAAATGTTTCTAAAGCTTTCTATGAACGATTCTCTAAAATTTTCTAAAAGCTCATTAAAAAAGTTCTAAAGTTCTGGATTAACTTCCAAAAGCTCCTGCTCTTCCTTGAATGCTTTCAAAAGTTCTTAGCACTTCCACTCCACTTTCAAAAGCTCACTCGCATTTCCACTCAAATGTACACCACTTCTGACCATAATGTATCCCCCTTGGTTTCACAACAAAGTTTTCTTATTTCGTAAGGATTTCCTAGGTATATAAGAGCCTTGACCATCTATTCCAGCAACTAATCGTGTAATCATGTTACGAGAAGTGGCAATTTGTGTTCTCTTTTTGTCCATTTCTGTGCTAGGTTTGATTCAGAAAGGAAGATGTACTCTTCCACAAGAAGTAAACCTTAACATTACCTCTTGCAATGAGATCAGGTCTAAGTTTTCATTGTTTCTAGTGCCAGTCGCCCACCTTCCCAATACTAATGAAACTCTGAATATCTTCTTCAATCCATACGGCTCTTTATCTAAAATATCTCTAACAGTAGAATGCAACACCTACGCTTTGTTGAACAGTGTGAATCCCTTAATAAAATTCTCCATTTATTTTTGGTGTCAAGAATTTCAAGGGTGGAATAAATCAAACTGTGAAATAATTACCGTGAAATATGGCTCGGAAATATTACATCCATCTATGAAAGATAATCATTGGTTTAATACTTCAAAACCAGGATGTGAAGACTTTGGACAATACCATACGTGGATCTATTTTAGTAATAATACGGACATTTTGATCCTATGGAATTGTATTGATAGACTGGACGGCTATCGAGAGATCGGTGCATGGTTTCTTACGGATGTAGAAAAATTAAATACTGCCATTGAACAGAGATATCCTCTGATGATGAAGTTCTCAGAGACTTTTAACATATCTATCAATGAATTTGCAACAAATGATCATTTTCGCAATAAATGTGATGATAATTTTGTGTGTGATTATCAAAAGAAATGCCTCAAAGATGATTCATCTGATACATTTAATGTTAATGTAACAGAAATAGATTTAGATTCTGTGACGGAAGTGCTTGAGGTTGAAAATGAAAACTTTCATGCTAATATACCTGCCTATCCATATATCATAGCTACCGCTGTGATCATCTTTCTCGGCGTGTTGATTGTGTATTTCAAGAAAATGGAAAAATAATTTAAAGAAAAAAAACTCTTGTATCAAAAAGAAATGCTTAAGAATCTCAAAAATCTATTACATATTCTTGCAAGGCTTTCATTTATTAATTATAATCATTAGAATAACTAAGATATTAAAAAAAGCTCTTGAATTGTTTTGATTCCTTGATAATTTTCTCAATCTCTATATAATTAAATCAAGGGGGTGATATTATGGTCAAAAAGACGGGAACCACATCCAGTACTTATTTTCATATTTTGCAGAAAAGTTTCCCAAAGCTCCAATTCGAAAGCTTTTAGGAGCTTTCATCCCATCAATTTTATTCTCTATACTAAAATCTTTTAAAACTGCTTAAGAAAAATTTCAAAAGCTTTTTGAGAGAGCTTTCAAAAGCTTGAAAAGAAAGCTTTCTTGAAAAGTTTTAGAAAAGAAAAAGCTTTCTATATCTTTTTGAGAAAGCTTTCTAAAACTTGAAAATAAAGCTTTTTTGAAAAGTTTTAGAAATGTTCACAAAAAAAGCTTTCTAAACCTTTTTGAGAAAACTTTATAAAAAAGCTTTAAGAAAATCTGCAGAACCTCTTTAAAATTTCCAAAAGCTCAGCGAGAGTTTCAAAAGTTCTAAAAATTCTCCGGAAGCTTTACACATTTTCCAGATTTTTTACCTGCTCGTAAATTTCTGCAGAGCTTTACAGCAATTTCAGAAAGCTCTGAGCTAACCAAATTTATTTTTCAAGTTCGGAAATTTTCTTATAATCTCCTGAAAACTTTTAAAAGCTCTTCTAGGAGAATTTCTTAAAGTTCTTATCTCTCTAGGATGCTTTCAAAATTACTTGACTTATCTCAGCACTTCCATTGAAATGTACACCACTCCTGATCATAATATCTCCCCCTTGAATTACACATATGTTACTCAATTTTTCAACACAGTGAATTCATATTATTTCGTAAGTTGTTGTAAAACAATTGAGCAAGCAAAGCACTTAGAGAGAAAGTTGAAGAACTTTTACTTATTGCACAAAAAAGGAAATTTCCTTAGAATGCTTTATAATATAAAAGGAAATATATCCCACTTTTTGAAGCAGACGATCTCTGTAATCGGAATCATGTTGAGGAAAACTTTTCAAATCTTTGTGTTAATTTTTCTAAAAACAGTTGTTACTTTTTGTGTACTTTTGGAAGGAAAATGTGTTGTTCCTGATGTTCTTAATCCGCCTCCGATTAATTGTAATGAATTTCATTTTTACTTTCCTGAAGCTGATTACATCCCAATCGCGCATTTGCCCAGCTCCAATAACACAATCAATGTATTTTACAATCCTTATCATGAGTTGTCCAATGTTTGGCTATACTTATACTGCGACGAATATTATAATGATAATTACTTAGAGACACATTTTAAAATCACCTTCAAATGTTCCCCTGAAGAACTAAACAGTGAGAATTATTGTGAATTATTTAATTTTAAATTCTCTATGGAAGGTCCAGTGAAAAATCCTCCCAAATGGATTGATCCCTCGATGCCTGGATGTGAAGATTATGGTCAGCATTACTCTTATATTTACTACCACCCCACACAGCTAGTTGTCGTATTGTGGAATTGTATTGAGAAGATAGGAGATCTTCATGAAGTTGGCGCTTGGTTTTTAGCCTCTGCCTCTCATGAGCATGAAGCCATCAAGCACAGGAAAGATATCTTGGAGGAATTCTCAGCACTTCTTAAAATTCCCATGAAAGAATTTCAAATTAACGACCAATTCCGGGATAAGTGCGATAAAGATTTCACCTGTGAATACCATAATAGATGCAACAACAACACGCAAAAAGCAACAATAATAACAGCTGATTCTAAGTCGATTCCTTATCTCCTAATAATTCTTATTGTGGCATTTCTCATATGTTTCGTATGTTATGTACTAAATAAAGTAAATTCGTAAGTCCTTAATCCAGCATTTTTTATTCTTAGGTATTTATTGTTCTTTCCCCATTTTCCATTTCAGTTCTCAAAACGATTAATCGAAGAAACGACGAACAAATTAAGCGAACGGGTAATCCAAGCAACGACGAACAAACTTCGGGAATAACGAAGCAACGACGAACAAACGTAGTAAACGAATAATCGAAGCAACGACGTACAAACTTAGGCAACGAATAATCGATGCAACGACTAACAAACTAAGCGAACGAAAAATCGAAGAAACGAACAAACTTAGAGAAAGAATAATCGAAGGTTTGCTCATAGATTGAAATTGAACGCCATTAGATATCTTCCCCTTGGAAAATGTGAGGGAGCTTTTTCATGAAATTTCAATGTGCAAGTAACCATGTGTTTTGCCAGTGAAAGCAACTCATGAGAGAACCACAAAATGCATATTCTCATGATTGTTGGTTCACCGATAAAATCAAGTACAATTTCACAATTTGCATTTCGCTAGAGAGAACCTCTTTGAATGGAAATTCCATGTCCAATCAAGTGTGACCCTCAACGAGGGACTTGGACATGTTCGCAGCTTCTATGAAATTGTTTAGGAGGAATTTTCAAGTTTGTCTAAAAGTACGCAATGCATAATGGAAAGGTTGTTGAATCTCTTTAAGTGTTGTGTAAATTCACGAGAGCTTTAAAATGCAAAAAACCTCCTAAGAGATGTGGAGATTAAATAAAGTCCTGAAGGACACTGAATGTACTTCAGTGGAGCGCACTTAATATAAATTTAATTAAAAAGATCTCCATATAATGAGCTTCTTGAAGATGATGAGGAGAGACGGTGTGAATTTTGCGTGAGAAAGGCGTAAATGGAAAAGTTTTGCGGATGGGATGTTCATGGGAGGAGGTATAAAGGATTCACTGGGACACTGGCCTTTCTTCCTGTCATCTCAATAGGATTATAAGGAGTGTGTGAAAATTAAATTACAGCCACGGATGGCAAATAAACCCAGAAATCCCCGGGAAGAACTTGCTCTGGAATTTGCAGAAAGACAAAGCATCAAAAGAAGGATTATTCATCTTATTGAAGATGTTTTTCTGGGAATAGGCTTATATTTTAGAGGTGATTTTTCGGGGATTTCTATGAGAAATTCTTTATGGAGCTCCTCAAGGATTTCCATAAGAAATTCCTGAAGAATTTCAATAAGAAATTCCTCTAGGACTTCCATAAGAAATTCCTGAAGAATTTCTGTAAGAAATTCCTCTAGGACTTCCATAAGAAATTCCTCAAGAAATTCCATAAGAAATCGCTCTAGGATTTCCATAAGAAATCGCTCTAAGATTTCCATAAGAAATTCCTCAAGAATTTCCATCAGAAATCCTCGGAAATTTCCATAAGAAATTCCTCTGGGACTTCCATAAGAAATTCCTCAAGGATTTCCATAAGAAATTCCTCTAGGACTTCTATAAGAAATTCCTGAAGAATTTCTATAAGAAATTCCTCTAGGACTTCCATAAGAGATTCCTCGGAAATTTCCATAAGAAATTCCATAAGAAATCGCTCGAGGATTTCCATAAGAAATTCCTCAAGGATTTCCATCAGAAGTCCTCGGAAATTTCCATAAGAAATTCCTTTTGGACTTCTAAAAGAATTCCTCGGAAATTTTCATAGGAAATTCCTCTAGGACTTCCATAAGAAATTCCTCAAGGATTTCCATAAGAAATTTGCTAATTCACCTTCCAAGTAGATTTTCTTTGTTTGTAAGAATCATTTTGTTTATTTTCATATTCTAACAAGAATTATGCAAAAAAAGTTGTCCTTATTATAACTTAACATATTTCTCACTCAAGAAATAGAAATTTGAACCTTCTTATCTCTATGAGTCTAGAGCAGAATATGTTCATAATTAATTCATGAATCTTACAATCATAGCTGTAAAAGCATTTTATCATTACACTTGAGATTCATGATATCTTAAAATATGCAAACCACCCATCAACATCTCCTCTGATGCACCGGAAGTCTTTCTCACCAAATGGCGTTCGTTCGACCACAAAAGTGTTTTGCACTTCTCATCCACCCACACCCCACCTGAATTTGTCCTCTCGAGAACCACAAGGAGAGTCCTGACCTCAGCTCTTGTGGCTCTCTGGGAAAATGTAAATTTATTGCCAAAACCCACCAACTGTTCACATTCACACACTCCGAAAGACAAAAGAAGCCTCACCTTTCTCAGGGACAACCCCCAAGGATTTTTTCAATAATTTTTGGCGTCAAAGTACTTCTCATATGTTTGTCTGGTGGTGATGATAAGGAAATCCCCTAAAATCAACTGCACCCAACTATTTTGAGAGCGGATTTAAAGTTCTCCATCAGCAAATGCTCAGTTGGAGGGACTTTTTTCACTGAAGTGTGAAGAAAACAATGAAATTCGATTTATTTCCGATTTAGGGACTACCTCTAATCTCTTCTCTGCCAATATTTATTTATACAACTTGTGAGAGATTTAAAAGTTCACAGATAAGAAAAAGAAGCAGAATAAACCCTTCACATGTTGCGCTTAACTTGAGAGTTGTCTTAATATTCATATCTAGTTTGATTAGATTTTAATTCAGTGATTTTTTGTAGATTATATAGCGTGATATCGATTACTATTAAAAAGGGAAAATGCATTTAAAGAAAATCAGCAAATTACCTTTATAATAGTAACTGTTATACGCGCACAACTCATTAATCATTTAGTATTACACTTGATTAAATATTACCACAAAAAGATTATATCAATACTGGACTAGTAATAGTAAATTAACACTCTTTCAATATTGATACAATTTCTATGTGGCAATTTCTTATTCATGCAATACTCTGTCCAGTGGTTTACACCACAACTTCTGCACTTACGAGCACCCTTTGCAACGAACACTTGTGTGTCACGAATTCAAACACAGATATTGCTTTCAAAACGAAAACTAGACGCGAAATGTTCATGATTCGATTTCTCGATTTTGTCAATGACTTTTATGCAGCCATTTCTGCACATTTCATTTTCGATTTTAATTAGATTTTAAATCACTTGAAGGCAAAGTAATAAAAAGTATTAATCAATTAATATTTGTTGAAATAGCGTAATATATCAATTACTATCAAAAAGAACACGTGCATTTAATAAAATTAATAAAATTTGTATGTCTAATTGTTATACACACAAATTTATATAACAATATGAACTTTACAATTCAATCATAAATACACGTTGATTAATATTACCACAAAAAGATTATAACAATACTGGACCAGTAATAAAATATTAACACTATTCCAATATTGATACAATTTCCTTATGGTAAATTCTTATTCATACAATACTCTGTCTAGTGGTTTACACCACACCTTCTACACTTATGAGCAATCCTTTGCAGCGAACACTTGTGTGTCACATGCGAATTCAAACACGGACAATGCTTTCGAAACGAGTCATTTTTGCACATTTCATTTCTGATTTTGATTAGATCCCCCGGCCAAATGTGTGGCATCTTATGTATGAGCATAGGATAATATAATTACATTGTAATTTATAGGTTAAGTTTATAACTACATATGTATAAACTTTTTGTATGAAATTTGTATTTGGCTCATACAGCCAAGGAACCAGGTTTTCTGCCGTTTTCCTGGGGAGGCTAGTAGTGGTAAGTCGGCGGCAGACGCAACAAGGGGTTTTTTGGTGAAATAAAAAAAATAATAATAATAATTTCAGATCACTTGAAGGCAAAGTAAAATATTAATCAATGAATATTTGTTGAAATAACGTATATATCAATTACTATCAAAAAGTGCACGTGCATTTAAATAAAATCAGCATTTGTACGTCCAATTGATAGTAACTGCTATATATACAACAAATTTAAATAATACAGTTAACAATATGAACTTAACAATTTATTTAGAATTACACGTTGATTTATATTACCACAAAGAGATTATCCCAATCCTGGACCAATGATAGTAAATTAACACTCTTCCAAAATTGGTACAATTTCTATGTGGCAAATTCTTATTAATGCACTGCTCTGTTTAGTGGTTTACACCACAACTTTTGCACTTATGTGCATCCTTTGCAGCTATCACTTGTGTGTCACACGCGAATTCAAACACGGACGATGCTTTCAAAATGAAAACTAGACGCGAAATGATGATGATCTGCCTAAGGACATGCAATTTATACCATCCACTCATCCATCTTCCAGGTAGACTATCTTTGTTATCTTTGTTTGCAAGAAGCACTTTATTTAAAAGGTTCCCAATCAAATCAATATATAATCAAATAATAAGTATATGGAGAACAAATAAAAATGCAGATATAGGAATCAACAACAAAGTTAACTTATATAAAAATTAAATGGAAATATCTTCTGCTCAATCAAATCCATTTAAGAATATCCTGAGAACGCATCAAGACAATAGGGAGAATCCTTGAATGTTTCACAACATTTTAAAATCGCTTATTAGATTCTCTTATTAACTTTGCATCTTGTTTCCTTATTTGCACAAAATGCAAAACTCCGTAGCATTTTTCTTTCTCTACAAAATGCTCTTTTGCAACTGAAACTTTTGAATTTAATTCAAAATTATTTTGGCGCCACTTGAGGCGAACCCTTTTTCGTGGGTGGAGGGAAAATCCGTGATGTGGGTGGGTTGAAAAACCACCCACCCAGCCGATCCCATCTGTTTCGTGGCAATCACCAATGCGTCTGCAAACAATACTTAACATTTTCATTACATTATCCACCTCATGGGTCCTCTATCTGTGATTTTCATACGCACTCTCGGTGCTCATGTTTTTCGCCATGTTAGGGGATGATAATGTGCTCAGATTTGTTCATAAAGTAAATGCAATGTTATAGTAATAATTCAAATGGAATATTTTGCTTGAAAAAAGTCGGTTTTTGCAATATATTATAAATGGAAACGGGAGAAATTACATTTGAAGGCTTGAAGGTTAGGTTTCCACCCTTTGTCCGCCATTTTGAAGCATGTGTTTTATTTCGTGAATATAGGACTTCCATGGCATAGATCGAACTTAAATTTAAGTAAATTCCAAGAAGAAATCTAGATTCTACAAATATCTGTAATTTACCATTCCGTTTGAGAGGAATCTTTATTCTCTATTTCTGGATTTTTCGGGTACTTTCTCAGAATGTTTCAGAGATGGCGCTCCGCCAATCACAAAATTCTGTTACTTAATTTACATACAGAAATCTCTTGTGATTTGGTATTCGGAGCCCCTATCTTGAAATTTGCTGTCAGAATATGTTTATTATGGTCTTAATTCTTGAATATTTTCTAAACAACTCTGGGATGTCCTTTATTTCATATTGAAAAGTGTTTTGCTAAGGTTTTACGGGTTTTACTTATGAAAGTGATGTCTTTCGTAATAAATTGTCTTCTTTATCTGCGTTTGACCGAGTTTTTTTCTTATTAATTCAAAAAACAACTAACGAAACGCATTTTGGGATAATTTGGATAATTACGAGTATCAAATCTATAAATTTCCACCATTTCAATTTATTCTTGGGTCTTTTTATCAAGTTTTTAGCTTATTTTATCTGAAAAAGAGATGTCAGGAGAGAAATGTTTGGAAGGTTTGGGAAATTGAAACCATATTGTAAGGAGATTTACAGTGTATTGGATTGAACTGTCATAAATATACTTCTGAAGTCAACATGGTGTCAGAAGAAAACTCAAGATTCCTAAGATGAGTGATCCGCCTGGACAACAAGTAGCCCAAGAAGCCGTTCAGCCCGTTCAGCAGACCCGAGACGTGGGTCAGAAGCCTAAACCATTTGTGTTGGGAGGAGATGAAAGGCGCAAATGGAAATTGTGGGAGGCGTCTTTTAATTGGTACGCCAACAACGTAGAGCTGAGCAAGATGTCAGGAAGTAGGCAGGTGACGGTGTTCCTATCATGTCTTGGACCAGAGATAGTGGACATCCTGGAAGGATTCGACCTGACGGCAAAGGAGATGACGCAACTCGCGACAGTCACGAAGAAATTCCGGGAGCATTTCAACGCCCAGGACAACCCAGCCATACGAGGCCTGGGTGTTTAATAGGGCTGACCAAGAGGAAGGAGAAACGTTCATTGATTTTGTGACGAAGCTTAAGGCCCAAGTGAAGAGGTGCAGTTTCACAGAGACGGACAACAACATGGTCAATAGGTTGGTGCGGGATAGAATAATATGCGGAGTCAGATCAGAGCCGCTTCGAACGAAGCTTCTCGAAGAGAAGGACCTTACTTTGGATAAGGCAGTGACCATTGGTAAGGCCTATGAGGCCGCTGTGAGCCAGAGCAAGAAGATGGCAGAAGATTTCCACGAGACGAAAAGTGAGGTTAATCTCGTGAAGCGTGGCGGAGCCATACCCAAGCGCCAAGGATGTTCTTTTTGTGGGAGAGTTCATAAGCCGAGAGAGTGTCCGGCATTCGGCAAGACATGTGGAAAATGTGGCAAGATCGGTCATTTCAGAGACGTTTGCCGAAATCGCGCGAGTGCTAGTACCAAGAAAGTGGACAAAGATGATGATGACAGTGATTCTAGCGAGGAGAAAGTAGTAGACTCTGTCAAAGTGTTTCAAGTGAGAGGAAAGAGTGATGATAACAGATGGTCTGAGAAAGTGTTGTGTGGCGGGAAAAGGATCAAAATGGCAATTGATACGGGAGCGCAGTGTAGTGTGATGTCCGCCAAGACAGCTGAGTTGATAGGAGTGAGCTCAGTGCAGAAGTCTCCAATTAAGAGGCTCGTGACGTATAGTGGAGACAAGATACCCGTGAAAGGAAGAGTTTTTGTGTCATGTGTGATTCGAGGAGAGGCGCATCGCATATCATTCCAAGTAATTGATCAAGATTGTGCGACTATCTTGGATGGAGACTCTGCAGTACAGGCAAAGCTGATTAGTCGAGTTCAGCAAGTGACAACTGACCAGAAAGATGATTCCATGTATGGGTTCGGTGAGTTAAAAGAGTTTGTATATGATGCTGATATAATTGAGAATCCTCAGTTCGTGAAACATCCTCCGCGGAAAATTCCGCATCGCAGTAGGGAGGCAATAAAGAAAGAACTCGACAAGATGGTTGAGCTGGGAGTGATAGAGCTTTGTCTAGAGCCAACAGAGGTAGTGTCGCCTTTGGTCATTGTGCGCCGTAACGGGAAAATTCGCCTTTGTATAGACCTGACAGATGTGAATAAGAATCTTAAACGATGCGAGTTTCCGTTGAATGGGCTAGAAGAAATCGCGGCACGTATAGCAGGAAGTAAAGTGTTCACCTTGCTAGATTGCACAAAGGGATTTTGGCAAGTTCCTTTGTCTAAGCGCACATCAAGACTGTGCACGTTCAGTACGCCATGGGGAAGATATTCATGTAAAAGACTTCCGTTCGGGTTGTCAACCGCGCCGGAACTTTTTCAACAAATCATGATGCAAATGCTGGGTGATCTATCCGGAGTGGAGGTCTCCATGGATGATATCCTAATTCACGCGGAAGACGAGGAGACGCTTCGTAAGATCACTAAAGAAGTCACTCGCAGGCTGACGGAAAATGGAATGAAGTTGAATGCCGAAAAATGTGTATTCAATAAGCATAGCCTTCAATTTTTGGGTCACCTGGTGACCAGTGAGGGACTGAAAGTCTGCCCAAATAAAGTTGAAGCCATTCAAAAGATGCCGTCCCCGTCAAATAAAGAAGATCTTCGCACATTTCTGGGGATGGTAACATATCTTGCCAAATTCATACCAAATCTTTCTCGCGTTACAGAGCCCCTGGGAGATCTGGTGAACAAAGCACAAGAATACAAGTGGAAGACAGAACATCAAGAGGCTTTTGAGACTATTAAGAAGAGTCTTCAGGAGGCACCAGTGCTGCAGTTTTTCAAGGTGGGTGACCCAGTGGTGCTCTCAGTTGACAGCTCTTCGAGAGCCTACGGAGCGGTGTTGATGCAGAACGATTTGCCAGTGGCCTATGCGACAAGGAGTTTGACGCGAGCAGAGCAGAATTACCCACAGCTTGAGAAAGAAGCAGGTGCAATTCGTTTTGGATGCACAAAGTTTCACAGTTACATTTGGGGTGCGCCAATTACCATTGAGACAGATCATAAACCGTTAGAAGTTATATTCAGGAAGCCGTTGGTTGACGCACCACCAAGATTAAGAAGGATACTGTACGACGTGAAACCGTACTCGCCTAAAGTGGTGTATAAGCCGGGAAAGGATATTCCGGTAGCTGACGCCTTGAGCAGGATCTGTGCTCCTGAAGAGGTAACTCCCGAGGAAGTGATGGCTGATGAAAGGGAGGTATACGCAATTTCATGTCTGGAGAAGTCAGCTGAAATTCGATATAGAAAAGCCACTTCGGAAGACAAAGATCTCCAGGATTTAATCAAGTATATCATGACTGGATGGCCTGATCATGTGAGTCAAGTAAAACAGTCGGCAAGGAACTATTTTACTTTCAAAGAAGAGATCTCAGTGTTTGAAGGAATAGTCTACAAGGGCGAAAAGATAATAGTTCCTAGATCAGAAAGGGCATTGATACTGAAGCTAGTTCACGGAGGGCACAACGGAATTAATGCGACTACTAGACTGGCCAGAGAATTCGTATATTGGCCTGGGATGGCAGCAGAGATAAAGGAGTACGTGGAGAAATGTCGTGTGTGCCAACAGACTCAAGCAGCGAAACAGAAAGAGGAGATTTTCTTAAAAAAAAAGATTCCCGAATATCCTTTCCAAATGGTGGCCAGTGATTTGTTTCATTTCGCCACATACGATTTCGTACTTCTTGTGGATTCATTCAGTGGATTTTATGAATTTAAGAAGTTGCCAGAATCAAGTTCAGAGGAAGTTATTCGATTCTTGAAGGAGAAGTTTGCCCTATTTGGGTGTCCAGAAGAATTACATACTGACGGAGGACCACAATATTCTTCGAAGGCATTCATCCCATCCAGTTTACTAAAGATTGGGGAATTAAGCACGAAAAATCAAGCCCTGGGTTTCCGCGTGCTAATGGACTGGCTGAGCGCTATGTACAGAAGGCAAAGAAGTTGATCAAGAAGTGTGCGCTTAGCGGTGAAGACATTCGTCATGCACTCTTGCTGCAAAGGAATGTGCCAAAGGAAGGCTTAGGATCACCAGTGGAACGGTTGATGGGAAGGAGGACGCGTACAAATTTGTGCGCAGCTAGGGAGTTGGTATCTCCAAAGACGGCCCCAGCAGTCACTGAGTTATTGCAGAAGAGTCGAGAGAAGCAGAAACACTATGCAGATCGCGGAGCGCAAAAATTCAAGGAGATTCCAATAACAAGCAGAATAAGGATGCGAAATCCCGATGGTTCGTGGTCTTCAGGAGAAGTTAAGGAAAAGAAAGGAGAGAGATCGTATGTGGTGGAGTTAGACGACGGTCGGGAGCTGTGGCGGAACAGCCATTTCATTGAACCTACAAGATCAACAGGCCCCATCATTCCAGACCGTTACGTGAAGTTTCCGGAATTAGTTGAAATGGCAGATGGAGATTCTGGAGGACAGAAGGAGCAGACTGGAGTTGAAGTGCTGGAGGAGACGCAACTGAGTAAACCCGAAACAGCTGAGGTTACATCACAGATGGAGCAACCTGGACCGTCGACCGAACGATACTTCACGCGCTCTGGCAGGGAGGTCAAGCCACCACAGAGATTGGGTTATTGAATTCAGTTTAATATTAATCTTTGAATTTCATTTATTAGAAAAGAGAAAGGATGTAAGGAGATTTACAGAGTGTATTGGATTGAACTGTCATAAATATACTTCTGAAGTCAACCTCTTACACATATCAGTTACTTTTCAAATTTTCCCTACCCCATCGTCTCTGTGCGCCATCTGTGGGTGAACATTTCGCGGGAAAGTTGTCTGCCTGCTCATCAGCTGGTGCGCGTTCCTGGCTTTCTCCTGGTGAATGTTTACGTGTTCGTGCTCTAGTCGTGCGTGACTGACCAGAGTCATGTCCGCCAAGAGAGTGTGCGTGGTGGTGCTAGGCGACATCGGTCGCAGTCCACGGATGCAGTATCACGTGAAGAGTCTCCTGGAACACAATTTCTCCGTGGATCTCGTGGGATACGTCGAAACAGCCCCAATCACAGCTATTGTGTCCAGTGAACAGGTGAAGATTCACGAGCTTAATCCCTTTCCCAATCTCGAGTTGCCGCGCCTCGTCAACTACGTGGCCAAGACGATCTGGCAGTTTCTCACCCTCACTGTGGCTCTGTTGTCCATCTCCCGGCCAGATCTCATGTTGTGCCAGAATCCTCCGGCCATCCCGACTCTCATTGTCTGCTACTACTACTGCTGGGTGAGGAACACGCGTCTCCTGGTAGATTGGCACAACTACACCCACACAATCCTCGCTCTCACGTCCTCCGAGGCGAGTCTCCTGGTGCGTCTGGCCAGATGGATTGAGGGTTACTATGGGCGTCGCAGTGCCGGGAATCTCTGTGTCACCGAAGCGATGAAGAGGAATCTCATGGAGCGCTGGGACATCAAGGCCACTGTCCTGTATGATCGTCCTCCTGACCAATTCCACCCAATCTCCCTGGAGGACAAGCATGAATTGTTTTTGGCGCTGTCCAAGAGCATCCCGCAGTTTCTCACCCCCACTCCGGATGACTTCAAGGAGAGCGGTGTGATTGAGTCCACCAACTTCACGCAGAAGCTGAGCAATGGAACGATCCTGGTGAAGTCCAGTCGACCTGGGATTCTCGTCTCCAGCACCAGTTGGACTCCGGATGAGGACTTTGGGGTGTTGCTGGAGGCCCTCCAGCTCTACGAGGACCGAGTGGCTGAGGAGCCACCGGGTGTCTTCCCGGATCTCGTGTGCGTGATCACGGGCAAGGGGCCGCAGAAGGAGCAGTATATGACGCAGTTGAGGTCCAAGGAGTGGCGCCACGTGACGGTTGCCACTCCATGGCTCGAGAATCAAGACTATCCCAGACTCCTGGCTGCCGCGGACTTGGGTGTGTGTCTCCACTGGAGCTCAAGCGGACTGGATCTGCCCATGAAGGTGGTGGACATGTTCGGATGCGGCCTCCCCGTTTGCGCTGTCAACTTCAAATGGTGAGTAAAATTGGAAGTCAAATCATAAGATAGTTTTGAAGGTTCTTAAGTACTCAGACATCTGAGATAGAAGGGAGGCTTAAGTCTGGATAATGGTTGAAGTTTTATCCAAAGTTTCTGGGGTTTATCTGAAAATTTGTCTTTAATACCCATACAGAATGTTTTATCCCGCAAAAGCCTTAGAATTTATCCAAGATTATAAAAGCCTTCAATTTTACCCCAGACAATCTAATCCTAAAGCTTTCAAGCTTTAAATTTTATCCCAAATCACTAAAACCGACCTTAACTCTCCGACTGTCCCACCGGCGATTTTGGACTGTCAATCGGTCGGAACTCTCACTCACTCGCGTTCATTTCTAATATCTTCCAACCCGTTCTACTTCATGTTTTTAGGTTATGTGGGAGTTCAAGAGTTAAGCCGGTTTAAATGAAATGCGTTGAAATGTATTTTAAGCAAGCTGTTTAAACGTAGTTTAAATTCACATTTTAAGCCGGTTTAAATTGTTAAAACGTAGTTTAACTGCGTTAAAATGTATTTAAAGCCGGTTCAAGTTGTTTTAACGTAGTTAAAACGCATTTTAAGCCGGTTTAACCTGTTTTAACGTAGTTGAAATGCGTTAAAACGCACTTTAACCCGGTTTAAAGTGTATTAACGTAGTTGAAATGCGTTAAAACGCACTTTAAGCCGGTTTAAAGTGTATTAACGTATTGTAAATGCGTTAAAACGCATTTTAAGCCGGTTTAAAGTGTATTAACGTAGTTGAAATGCGTTAAAACGCATTTTAAGCCGGTTTAACCTGTTTAAACATAGTTTAAATGCGTTAAAACGCATTTTAAGCCGGTTTAAACTGATTAAACGTAGTTTAAATTCATTAAAACACATTATAAGCCGGTTTAGACTGTTAAAACGTAGTTTAACTGCGTTAAAATGTATTTTAAGCCGGTTCAAGTGTTAACATAGTTAAAACAGTTTAAGCCGGTTTAACCTGTTTTAACGTAGTTGAAATGCGTTAAAACGCATTTTAAACCGGTTTAAAGTGTATTAACGTAGTTGAAATGCGTTGAAACGCACTTTAAGCCGGTTAATAGCGTTTAACTATTGTTTGTTTTCTCCCCAGCCTTGGCGAATTGGTGCAACACCGCAAGAATGGCTTCATCTTCGACAATTCCCGGCAACTCTTTCAGCACCTTTGCTACTGGTTCGATAAGTTCCCGGACAACATCGCCCTGACTCCCTTGAAAGATGAAATGGAGCGAAATCTTCGAGCATTCCAGCAGTTGAGATGGAAGGACAACTGGGACAGGGAGGCTCTTACTTATTTCCAGTGAATAAAAGTCTGTGTTTGAGGAAAAAAAAATCACCTTTGTATGAATTCCAGAATTGAATTTTCAAACATAAATTAACGGGGATGCGGCGATTTGTGACTACACGAGCTTCTTCGCCTCGAAGAAGCTCTTCAGATGGCGCATCTGCCAGAAGCCCATGGCCAGGAGGACGATGGTCTGGATGAGGGACCACCACAGAACGCGGGAGTTTGTGCTCTCGCTGGTTTGCCGGAATCTCTCCTCGCGATACTGAAAAAGAGCAAAAACAGGATGAAGGAAGTCGCCTGGGGATTGTCGGATAATGATTTCTCACCCTCTGATAGTTCTGCTCCTTGGTGATCTGGTCCACCTGATCCAGCAGCTGCCTCATCCGCAGCTGCAGCTCCGACAGTTTCTCCTTCTGCGCCACATTGGCATAATCTATCGCGTGTTCGCCCACCTGAATGTCCAGATGCACCCTCAACTGTGACCCACTGAACCAGGCGGTGCTGTTGGAATACATGCAGATGACATGCTCACCGGGAGTGTGGGAGGTGAAGGAGATTCTCCCATCTGAACTATAGACTCTCGACAGGATTGTCTTGTCATCGGGATCGCGAACCTCCACGTGCATACCAATGCCCGGGGAGGAAGGCATAAAGCCCCCAGACCGGGGATCATACAGCTCCACCTTGTAATTCACTGGATAAGGCAGGAAAAACCCCATGAAGTGATAAACTCCCGGAACAACATAACCTCACTCACCGATTACTGTGGTTTCATCGGGAATCTCCTCAATGAAGCACTTCCTCTCCGTCTCGGCGATGTGGAAGTAGAGAGCGTGGGTGGCGTGAAGGCCCAGGAGCACCACTATCAGCCAATTCCACATAATTACCCGTGAAATAATGAGAAAACTTTCCCAAGAAGCGACACGTAAGACGTCAGATTAGTCACCGCGATTCCGCGAGAGGGCGACAAAGTTCCCGGAAAGAAAGTCAAAAAATGGATCTCTACGTGTTGATTAGTATCGCTAGCGCCCTGCTGCTGGTCCTCCTGACCACACTGTTCTTCCTGCGCAAGGGGAAATCCGGGAAAGATGGTGAGAGAGCCTGGAAAAACGATTGCCATCAGAGGGTGACTGTTTGTCTCTTGCAGAACCTGAACAGGCGCCAGCACGTCGAGGAGTTCCTGTCCGTGTCCAGGAGGGCGTCCCACGACGTGCCCAGCTGGCGAGGAATCAGCGCAACCGCTTGAGGCAGGCAAATGTGGCAGAAGCAGAGCCAGAGGAGGAGGAGGAGGAGGAAGCTGGTGAGACTGAGCGTCCCATGCCTGACTTCTCGGGAGAGAAGATGGGAGCGAAGAAGCGAGCCAAGCTGGAAGCAAAAGCAGAGAAGAAAGCCCAGCGGGAGGTGGAGTTGCGTCTGAGGGAGGAGAAGAAGAAGAAGGAAGCGGCTCAGGAGGAGGAACGACGCAAAGCGGAGGAGAAGGAGCGCGAGGAGGAGAAGACGCGCGAGGAGGCCGAGAAGAAGGTGCAGGAGGAGCGAGAGAGACGAGAACAGGAGGAATATATGAAGCTGAAGGCGACATTTGACATCGAAGAGGAGGGATTCGAGGAGGATGAGGATGAGGAGAATCTCCTCAAGGAGTTCCTAGAGTACATCGAGAAGAATAAGGTGGTTGTCCTGGAGGATCTTGCCACGCACTTCAAACTCAAGACTCAAGCGGTCATTGACCGGATCACGGACCTCAAAGCGTCCGGAAGTCTCACGGGTGTGATTGACGATCGGGGCAAGTTCATTTACATCTCCGAGACGGAACTGAAGGCGGTGGCTAAGTTTATCAAGCAGAGAGGGAGAGTGTCCATAGCAGAACTGGCGGAATCCAGCAACTCTCTTATCAATCTTGTACCTGTATCTTAAGGATTCTATAAGAAACTCAATTTATTCACTTGATTCTCATCTTTTTTTACTAGCCAGGAAGTCCTTTTCTGCTCTTTCTGCTGAATAAGAGGTCGGAAAGATTTTCCCATAAAAATAAGATTTGACCTTTCCCATATTATTGGGAAAGCTGTTGGAAGAGCTTTTCCCATATTGGAAAAGCTCTTGGAAGAGTCGAATGGGAATTTCTAACAAGAGTTTCTCAACGTGAAAAACTTCCAATAGCTTTCCCAAATTGGAAATATTCGTCCAAGAGCTTTCCCAAACGGGAAAAACTAACAAGATTTTTCTCAAAAGCTCTTCGAAGAGATTTTTCCACATTGGGAAAGTTCTTGTGAGAGTTTTTTTTCATATTGGAATGGGATTATTCTTTCCCGTGTTATCCATTGGAAAAGCTTTTCGGGAAAGCCTTTTCCCATATAGGAAAAAGCTTTTCGGGAAAGCCTTTTCCCATATAGGAAAAAGCTTTTCGGGAAAGCCTTTTCCCATATAGGAAAAAGCTTTTCGG
>CAKKOB020001438.1:0-22412 GCA_918844115.2 Phlebotomus perniciosus | reverse complement strand
ATATTTCAAAATTATTTAAAGATTTGTTTACTTCTTAAATTTAACCAAACCTACCTCTTGGACTCCTAACGGGGGCCTCCTTCTCCTCTGACGGCGCATCAAAGACAGCCCACGAGTCACTATTAACCGGAGTGGGTTTCCCCTTTTGGACATCTGCAAGAAAATTCAATATAAATTTCTCAATTAATCCAAAAAATTCCAAACAATTCACCTTCACTCTTATCGATGTCCGGCGACGAGGCGCAAACCACATCACTCAGCGACCCGGAATTCCCTCCCCGATGGCACTCCAGGATACTCGTAACTCCCTGAGATTGAGGAATGGTGGGAGATTTGGAAGTCGCCTGTTGATTGACTAGATTATCTATTGGTGACTTGGCTAATGGCGATCTCTGCATCGGAGATCTCGAGACCGGTGACTTCTGGATGGGAATGGGTGATGTGGACATATCAGTTGTCTTGGCCACTTCCTGGTGCACCTCCTGTGGCTGAGGAGTCAGACTCGGTGACTTGGTTTGACCCATAAGCGGCGTATTGAGTCGAATTGGCGACGTGGAAGCATTCTGAGCCGTCGCGACGGGAGATTTCGACGGCGACAGATGATCTCGACTGTCCAGGGAGATATTGGAAATGGCTCTATTCATCAGTTCATCAATCTCCAGATCATCCTTAGCAGCTGTCAGACTACTAGTACTAATGGCAGGTGTTGTTTGTTCCTCCTCCTCATCCTTAACATCCCCGGAAGTCTCATCCACTTCCGGAACCTGAGAAGTCACAACAGTGGCCGAACTGGGAGCCCGATCAAAGAGATCCTCCACCAGGATTATATCCCTTAGCGCAGCATACCGATCCTTGGCCAGAGCAATCGCCTCCGTGATCTTCGTGTCGATCTTCGCCGCTTGGAATTCATCCGGTGAACTCTCAACTGTCGCAATTGGACTGATTCTCTCCAGGGTGTCCTCAAATTTATCCTCCTCCTCCCTCTCCTCCTCATCCTTGAACTCCATAATCTCCCTAAACGCTGCATATCGATCCACCGCTGAGGTCTGAACAGGCGGCTCCGCCGGCTTCATGTCCATCCCCTCGAAATTCGCCACGAAAGTCTGCCCAAAATTGTCATCATCATCAAATTTCGCCACAAACAACTGATCATCGCTCTTCTGGTCGAAATTCACCTTAAAAACTGCCGCCTGGGCAGTTGGTGGTGGCGGTGCCGGCTCCTCAGGCGCCCCCGGCGCCTTCTTAACCGTCTCCAAAAACTCCGACAAATACGTCGTCAACTCAACGAGAGTCATTGTGCTCAATTTCGTCACCGGAACCCCCAATTTCACCGCCAAATCATCAATTCCCAACGTCAACAACTGACTAAGCGTGATATCCGGCAGGACAGGCGGCGTATCCACCGCTTTCGCGGCGCTCTTCACCTCCATAACCTCAATCTTCCGCCCCCGTGACTTGGTGCCGGTTTTATGGGGCGGCGGCAACAGGATCGGCATCTCTCCCCTTGATAGTGGTGTCAGATAATCCTCCTCGTCATTCTGTCTCTTTTCCGGCCTTCCCGGACCCGGATAATTCCCATCCGACCGGCCGACGCGGCGTGACGGCAACGGCAGAGGCGGAGCATCCGCCCCCGCCGCCCCCTTTGACATCTTCCCCAAAACATAGTCATATCTCTCCCCGCGACTCCCATACCCTGAACATCTGGCACTGGGTCGAATCACAATGTCCCCAAATTGCTTCTTTGGCGGCAACGGCGGCGGCTCCGCGTGTGACGATGAGTCCGGCCGCGGTGGCGGTTCCGGCGCCGTTTCATTCTCACTCATCGAATCTGACTCCTGCAGGCGTCTCATGTTTATACTGTTGGAGTCACGCTTGGAGAACTTCTGCCCGAACAGATGGGGCTTCACGATCTTCTTGGAACTTATACTACTAATCACATCCACTGTGTTCTGCTTGAACACACTCGGGCGATTGCGGATGATGGCCGAGGCGGGCAGGGCTGTTGGTGAATCGGAATTCTGCCGATCCAACTTCCTCTGACTCATATACGATGGCCAACTCTCGGGCGGGAGACTCACCTGCAAAAGCAAGGAGCGCGTTGAGGGGAAAACTTGATAGTTCTATAAAGGGCGTGGCCTATTTAATAAGCCACGCCCAGGAGGTAAAGTATCAGTTTATATGTTTGCCAAAGAGTCAAAATTATTAAAAATATAAAAAAATAGAACAAAGTAGTAAAATTTGGAGATTTTAGAGGGAATGAAATAATAAAAAACAATAGATCTATCAAAGATAAATAATTTAAGCTCCGCCCATTTTGATATCCCGGTCAGTAGGACACGTCCTAACTAAATGTGGGCGTGGTCACTACTCTGAAAATCCTGTTGTCCTAAGCTACTAGTAAGTTTAATGAAAAAAAAATCTCTTTAACAAGAAAGAGGCTTAAGATAAGATAAGATAAGATTTTAGTAGGCGCGAATCCTCCTCTTTCGAGAGGATCCGCTGCACCCAGGCCGCAATCGGGCCCATTATGCAAGCTCCTATATTAATTAGTGGAATTCTTACAGATTCCACTATTGCGTTCATCACAAAATACCAAAGTCATCAGATCGGTCTGAGATAGCCATAGGGGGGTGTCTTGAGTCTCACTGATTACGAAAAAGTGGGTGGCCAAAAACCGGTTTTTCCGGCCGGCCGTCCAGCCGTCGGACCGTCCGGCCGTCCGGCGAAGAATTGTTATAGCAAGAGAACCGTTATAGATAGAGACTTGCGGTTTTCGGCAAAGGTACATAAGTGGGGGTAAATTACAAGATGGAGCTATAGTCGACCTCCCGCCACCCCTCCGTCCGCCATTTTGAAAAGTCTGAAATTTTCTTTTTAAGATATCTCCGGAGATCTGTTATAGATTTTCTTGAAATTTTGATATGTTGTATCCTAGGCCGAGAGCTTTCCAACGATATATTACACAAGTCTATCCAAATACCGGAAATACCGGTTTAGTTAAAAATGGACTTTCGGTCCATTTTGGTCATATCTCCCGTTCTATGGGCCCGATTGCGATCATAAGGTGCTCGTTGGAAAGGTCTCGTAAAATGCTACAATTTCTTAGAACATTTCCGTTTAACTTTATATGGATTTAAAGCGAGTGGCAATCCTAGATTGCGAACGTGGAATTCTTACAGATTATGCCAACTCGAATACAGTTAAAATTAGATTGTGGGTAAAATTAGGAAGATAGATACTTATATTTTTCTTAACTAGAGCTGATAAGGAAAAGAATTCCATTGGGATTTCCAGTGGACTGTTTCACATTTCTTTACGTTTTCCAGGAATTCTCCTCAGGAAATCCCAATGGAATTCTTTTCCTTATCAGCTCTAGTTAATGTAAATCAGTTGAGAGGAAGATAGTTTTCGCCCAGTTATTACGTCAATTCTTGCGTCGATTTTTCTCGTGTGATAACTCGGTAAAGCTTAAAAAAGCTCAATAAAGTTCAAAATTAACTACAAAGGCTTTCCAACTGACCCAAAAGCTTTTAAAAATTCAAAAGCTCATATTGATTTTTAAACGACATACAAAATTAGGATAGTGTTGTGGTCAAAAATAGTCAGTTTGTCTAAAGACCTTTGGTTGGGGGGGGGGACAAAATTAGGAGAAGCTTTTCGTAAAAGCTTCCAAAAGTTCATGATTTTAAATGCTTTTACTTCCAATCAAATATTCACTACTTCCGACAATAATATCGCCCCCTTGATCCGTTGCAATGTCGATGTTCCCTTTTCTTCCTCCATTCACGAAAGCTTATTCCTTCCTCGTCATTTTAATCTCTGCAGCAATTTTCTTGCTGTAAAAAATCTCACCGTAAATTGCACTCGCCCTTTTTACCTCCCTAGGAGTCTCTCAATTCTCGAGATCTCGTGAGTAGAGTAATTTCTTTTTCCTATACTGTTACTCCTTGAAAATCCCATGAATGATCCTGTGGATGGGATTTTTTGGTCTCCTCTCCTCATCTGCGTTTTGAATATTTTGCAAAGTCTGAAGAGGGGAGATAATTCATTTGACCGCCAAAGCTTTTTTGGGGGAATGCCTTGTGAGCGCATATTTGCATTTATTTCCCATTTTCCCGCCATCACGTCTCGCTCTTTCCGGGGAAAGGAAACCGAGTTGTAAAACTATGTGTTTTCATTCGGTATTTAGTCTAGGACTAGATTGAAGATAGTTTTATTTACCAGAGATTATACTGCCGTGAAGGATTATTCTCAACTCTGTTTTTGCTTGTATAATATATTTTCTGTCGGAGAAAATTAGTGTTGAAATTGCAATTTAAAATTAATTTCACAATCTCTCTGTCCGTAGTGAGTGAGTCAAGGAGAATTAATATCTTTCTATGTCTCTCTCAATGTGGTTTTTCAAAATGACAAACCACAAACATATATACAAAGCATTATAACAAGAAGTAAAAGAGAAAAACATTAATGGTCTTTTGCTAATGGAGAATATCCTTGTGATAGAAAATCTGATTGAATTTATATTTTTTTTTTATTTCACTGAGGTAGTCAGGATATGTTAGTTTATTTACTAAGACTTTTCTTACTAATTTTCCCTCTGCAAAATGGAAGCAGAATTGCAACTGTTGGGGAGAGAAAGGCAAATTGCCCATCAGTTTCACAGATGCATTCTGCATGAGGAACATGAGGTTGAATCTCTATCGATTTAGAGAACAACTCCCAGTTAGAGAAAATGTGAGCATGAAAAGTGGAAAATTATTCAACGAATTTCTCCAGAAATGAGCCACTGAGGAAACATTGGACCAACTCTTGCTACGAGCATCATCTATCACGATGTTAAATTTGTGTGCAGAAAATATTCTCTCCAAAGTGTTAGAATATACATTTTTTCCGACGGATTTCCAACACTTTTTTTTTTTCAACTCACTGACTCGTTAGTCAAATTGTTTTTGGAATGTTATGTTCCAAATAACCCCATGAGATTTGTGTCAATCGATTTTTTTCGGCTCCGCATGGAAAATCTCTTTGCATTTCTCAAGGAAAAATGTCTTTTTCAACTGAAAGATTTTTCATCTTCCCTCTCACTTGTTTATCTCCCCTTTCATTTGCTCTTTGTATGTTTTTCTTGAATGAGCAAAGGGTGGAGAGGACGGCTTTTTTCTGCTTCTGTTGCTTTTATTCCAGTGTTTGTGTTGTTGCCAAATCCACGACAACAAAACTGGGGGGGAGTGGAAAAGCGGGAAAAGCTTTCCCTAATACAGTGGTTTGTTTTTTATAACTCCATCAAATTCCATTTAAGTTGCAAAGAAAATTGTTGATTTTCTTTCTCAGAAATAGGGGAAGATGGGGTAGTTTCGGTTGAAAACTATCCAATTTTTAACGTGCTATTTTGTAAGCATAAGAATTTGTTTAGAAGACATTAATAAAATCAATTTTGTTAAAGCTCAAAAACTGAAAAAAGGGAAAAAGTGTCCGCATCTACCCCCCATCGTGGGGCAAATTCGGACAAAAATACTCGGTTTATAAACTTCTCTCTCACATCTGCCTCACTCTCCCTGTTATTGTGGTAGAATTTGAGGTCAATCCCTCAGCTTCGTGTGAACACTGACCCAATCCTGAGGGTGTGAATTTGATTTAATCATTTTCTCCCCGTATTAGTTATTACGATATTCTCTCCGCACCTTCCCCAGGTGGGAATAATGTACAAGACAAAAATGTGGGAGTGGTTGCGAGCATCAATGGAAATCCCTTATGGAGTTTTCATGGAACCGGTATCTCCCTGGCATCGGATATTAAACTCCCTTCAATCCCGCGGGGATTTCGCCTCATTTGGCCTTTCACACTTCACTCCTCTGATGGCATTCCCGTGGGTGAGGGGGGATTTAATGGAGTTTCCTGGTGTGCCACACGAACCACCGGTAAGTGGAGATTTTCCCAAACGACAAAAAATATTCTTTTTATGTCGAAGCTTTTCTTTTTAAATAGAAGAGCTTTTCAGTTAAGGTAAATAAATTTAAAATAAGTAAAATTTTGTTGAGAATGTCATAAGTTTGAGAGAATTCAATTGACAAAACGAATTTTATAGTAGGTATCCAGTAAAAAAATATTCTAATTAATCTTGAGAGAGCTTTAAAAGAAGGCTTAAGAGTTTTGAAAGAAAGTTTTCTTTTCAAAGCTATTTTAAAGAAAGCTTTAAAAATGCTTTAAGAATAAAAACTTAAGAGCTTATAAAAGATGCTTTAAAGGATGTTTTACGGAGCTTTAAGGAAGCTTTTAAGAGCTTTTGAACCATTTTCATCTTAATAATTTTTTTAGATAACTATTACTCAAAGATATAAATTTAGATAAACAAAATATCTAGAAAACAATACAAAGTATTTTGAAAATATCTCCAGAAGCTCTATAATTTTTTGGGGGATTGACCTGATCTTTAAAAAGCTCTAAAGCTCATAAAATTTGTCCAAAAGCTTCAGAATTTTTCTCAGTCTTCTTTTACCTCCCAAAGATACTCCCGAACTTCAATCCAAGAGTACACCATTTCTGACCACAATATCTCCCCCTTGTTTTAAATGTTTTCCAGGCATGAAACACCCTGGCAAATCCCTAGCATGTGCTTCTAAAATAACATTTCGGGGAAACACACCGCGGAATTAATGTGACTGATGAGGGAAAAATGGGAAAAATGGTCGGGAAAATAAAAATACATATAATATTTGTTTGAATTTGAAATTGATGAGATTTTCCATGAATTTAATCACATTTTTTCTCATTTTCCTGTCCTTCAACATCATTTTTTTTTGGTAAGCTCTGCGAAAATCCCTGTTATTTTCTCACAGTTAAAATGAGAAATAAATTGATGCTTTGTGTGAACAAATTTTACGTCTTACCTAAAGAGAAAAGGTGCGGGACAAATTTCTTATCAATTATTGATTATTTATATATTTTACCTCCTCGAGCCCCCACAAGGAATTGGTGTGACAGAAATGAAGATGAGTGAGGGAGAAAACATCACGTTCAATTGCTTCTTATTTACATTATCCATCTTAATGTCTTTCTCAGCCCTTCCCCATATGTCTGGCTGGCTGGGGCCTCTTTCCCGTGCGCCCAATCTCAGTTCCAAAGGCGAACGACAAGGGGAGATCTCTCGTCTTGTAAGTAAATAACATCGAAATGAGCGTGTGAGTCACTCCGGAGGAAACTTCCCGGGTTGCAAGTGTTTATCTCAAACATTATTGGAAATGATGAAAATGATGATAAATTGAGGAAGTGGCGGGGATGGGGGGCAAAAGGGGGGACTCAAGGAGATGAAAGATGAGAGAGTGAGAAAATGGACTGTGATGGATAAAGAGAAAGGAAGGTCTGTGAACTTTTGTGTCTTGGTATAAAATTATTCCCCCCCCCCAACGACCAGGAAGGGTCAGAGAAAAACTGAAGGAGAAGCGACGGAAGACGAGCAATGATGAATTTTTAGAAAATGTTGTTGAATATTAAGTCGTGCGTTGAAAATTTACAATTTACACCCACCGAAGACGTTCATTTTATTTTCCCAAAGAAGGAGATATTGTGGTCAAAAAGACGTACACCATTTCCATATGTTGTATTAAAGCTCTCCAAAGCTTCAATTCGGAAGCTTTCATGAGCTTTTATTCTATCAATTTTTTCTATACTAAAGTCTTCTAAAGGTTTTTAAAAAAGCTTTTAAAAGCTGTTTGATAAAGCTCTCTTAAGTTATTTAAGAATGCATTTCTAAAGCTTTTTGATAAAGCTTTCTAATGCTGTTTAAGAAAGCTTTCTAAACCTGTTTGAAAAAGCATTATAAGAAAGCTTTCTAAGAAAGCTTTAAGAAAATCTGCAAAAGTTTTCCAGGACTTTTTAAAGGTTTATCAAGAATTTCAAAAGCTCTAGAAATGTCTGAAAGCTTTACAGCAAGTTTAGAGCTTAGGAAATTTTTCTAGAGTTCGGAAATTTCCTTAAAAGCTCCTGAAAGCTTTCAAAAGCTCTTAAAATAATCTAAGACTCTGGAAGAACTTCCCAAAGCTCCTGGTCTTCCTTGGATGCTTTCAAAATTATTTGACTTATCTTAGCATTATCATTCCACTTCCTCAAGCTTTCGCGCACTTCCATAGGAATGTACACCACTTCTGATCATATTATCTCCCCCTTGATTTTCCCTTTTCCACATAATTACTCCTCAGTCTCCACCTTTTTTCGCGTTATTTGATTTTATGTCCCTCTCTGCGAATTTTCCCCGCATCTCATAAGAATTTCCTTCTGCTTCAATTGCATCGCGAGTCTGGAAGGAAAACTCATCCCCAAAAAGGGCTCTCGCCCTTAATTATTGGCGGAAAAGAGGGAAGACACGTCAGAGAGAAAAAAATAAGAAGTAAAGAGGAAGAAATGTAAATATGCTTCTTCCCGGAATGCATTTTTTTTGCATGAGAGCCAAAGAGGAAGTTCATAGACATGATTTAATAGGGAGGGAAATTAAATTTCCAAATTATTCCCATTTCCCAGTCACTCCTCGCTTGAGGCATGTACAATTTGTTTATCAGACTCCACCACTTCCCTCTCACCCCGTAAACTTCCGGCCAATACCTCCTAGGGAGGTCAAAGTCATTTTCCTTCCCCGGAAACACCCCCAGACACACTCAAACCTCTCCTCGCTACCGAGTTTAGCGAAAGAGGAAATTGCAATTCATTGTCTTAATATCTTTTGCGATGTCTTTTCCTCGCATGTCGTCAGATGATGAGTGAATCTCAAGGATGACAAAGCATCCATTTTTCACCAGTCAGTGATCAATTTGAAAATCTTGCATTTTTTTTACCAAAACTTTCAAGTGAATTAATGGATACTGGTCTCCGAAATAACAAATGATCAGTAAATAAGGTAAAT
This sequence comes from Phlebotomus perniciosus, assembly GCA_918844115.2. Taxonomy (NCBI): domain Eukaryota; kingdom Metazoa; phylum Arthropoda; class Insecta; order Diptera; family Psychodidae; genus Phlebotomus; species Phlebotomus perniciosus. The sequence continues at coordinate 13,519 of CAKKOB020001438.1, read as the reverse complement.
AAAGTATCTAGGAAAAAATGAACGGAAGAAAAACATTACAGACTCATTTCTGATTGGATCTGGTTCGTATGTAAAAAAGAAAATGCTAACAAATTTTGAAAATTTATTTTTTTAAATTGCTGATCAATTTAGCGAAACAAAATAAAACACTAGCTTTTTTAAGCCGCTTATTTGCCCTCCCATTGATGTCTCTTGGACTGAAGAGTGTTGAAATCATGAGAACACCTGAGTGCTGCCCTGATCAGTGAACCCATCTCTTTCTACAGCCAAACATCCAACACACATTCACCTGGATTTTAAGGTGTGCACCACACATTCAAACGCAAACACACCTGTCCAATGTCGCTACACCGAAAATTTCTATCGCCTCCACGTCTCATGTCTTGACGGTGTCTGAGGACCTCCTCAATCACCAGGAGCATTCCCATCCTCCTGGCAAGACACAACATCAGTAAAATGTTCCTCAGGGAAAAATCCAGTCCCTTGAGCATAATTTCCCATGACTGACGTCACCATTAATTTCATCGCTGGACAGTCTCTGGAGGTGCTTCTCACATACATTGAAGACTATTTGTTTGTGGAGGGAAATAAAAAAGAATGGAATGCAAAGTGACTTTGCAGAGTACCTTGTCGGGGCAGAAAAATAATTTCACGTTTCTTGCAGTTAGAAAACGTTTTAGTCATTCTAGTTAGAGAACATTTTTGGTTTTTTGAAACATTGATCTGAAGTTAGTTGAAACTTATCCGAATTATGGTTTGTGTCTTCGCTATGAATAGACCTGTTTAGATGAGTCAATCGGCCTTTTTTAGCGAGCTGATTTATGAAACGAGAAGTTGTTCTTTTTACTTTTCAGATTCTTTTGTTGATAATTTGTTAAATATGCCCAAAATAAACCTTTAATATATTATAGAAAAACAATAAATGTTTTTTTATAGCGAAGGCACAAACCCCAACTCAATTTAGCTCAGAACTACTGTTAGCACAGACATGAACCCACTTTCGATTGAGTTTTGGCTAGCTTCAGTTCGGCTTCAGTGACCAGTGTTTGAAACACTTTAAAGGTGCTTAACGTTTTCCATGAAGCAACGAGACTCTTCAAATTTATGGGGGAAAATGAAGGATATACTGATCATCCCTAGGTCACCTGGAGGGGGGGGGTCCCTGAAAACCCAAACTCTCTATCTACAACCGTTTGGCCTTTAAATCTCTAACAGACAGACATACAGAAAAAAACAGACAAACAATGTAACATGGATATGTAGTACTGCCCTTTCTCGACCTGCAGTACACAGCGAGGCAATAATACATGTAAAGTTTTTTTTAATTTGTCTTCACTCTCCAACATTGTGTGTCTCTTTCAGCGACTCATTGAGACAGAGTTTGGTGTGGCGTGTAGTTTGAAAATAATCCCCAACTTTTGTGTGCCTTCTCGGAGGAGCTTGTGTGCCTTTAGTGGTGAGAAAAAAGGACGGATCCTTGTGAAAATCACATCTGTAGCCATTCTGGTGAGCTTACGGTCGGCAATTTGTGGTGAAAATGCGTGAAAATCCAGCAAAAGTGCGACAAAAACAAACGGTCACACCCTTTTTCCTCCCAGAGATGGCCAAGCATTCATATTTCCATTGAATCTTGTGTGGAATTTTCGTGGACTAATTTACCAGTTAATTGGCCCCTAAAGTTGGAGAAAAATTTCCTCAGGCGGGAAAAAACTCCCATTACTAGTCCTTTTTTGCTCAATATCTAAGTTGGAAAGTTACTAACAAGAGAAAGACTTTCAATTTTCTACTTCAGCGTCTCCCGGGAAAAAGAAAGCGCCAAGATTGAGAGAATTTCTCAGAGGCACGCGGTTCTAGTTGAAACTGGTTTTAGTGTAAGGCGTCCTACAAATTTTTCTGCCTCCCCACCCCCCTAAAAATCGCTGGAGAAATAAATTCTAAGAGAGAAATGTAGTCCAACGAGATGAGTCAGAATACTTAATTGCTTTGAATTCTTCCCACTAATATGCGCTTCATAGAATTGATGTTTGCTTGGACTATTGAAAAATACTTAGCAACGCACGAAAAAGAAATAAACCAAGTCACAAAACTCTCTTCTCTCTTTCCAATTCAGAGATGAACATTTTTTTCTTCACCGTGAGTAAAGAAATCCACACGTGAGCGCCTAGAAAATTCTCCTAAAGAAAGGATATCATGTCAACTATTGAAGAACGAACTGCCTATTTGGACAATCCGTTCTTCACGAAGCACCTCTACGGAAATTTCTCCCCTTTCTACGTCACCATCGGCCTCTGCACGCTCCTGGGAATTGTTCTCTTTGTGCTCAACATCATCTTTGGCTGTTGCTCACGCCATCGTGACTACTGGCAGGATCGCCATACGGGCAATCGGTGGCTAGTGTCCATTTGGTCAGCCACACCGCACAAGCAGCCTCCGTTGGATCTCACGGAGCTGAAGGACGTTGAAGCGTTCCATCCATACAGAATCAACGTAAGAATCATTCAATACAATTCGGGAAATTAAATGCTAGGAGCTGATCCTGGGTGGAATCATAATACGTGTGGCGCCGACTTCATTACCGGTCTCTCGTAGGAAACGGCAGAAAACTTGTTTTACGGACCGTATATGCCGAGATGGTTAGATCGGTTAGATCCACAAGATTTGTTACATCTTGCCAGAGAGGAATATTCGTATCAATGGGTTCCTAACCTCATTTTCATGCCTGTACTTTTCTCGAAGGACCATCCAACACTTGAAAACATCACCTCCCGATCTCCAATTCACTCAATTCACATAAAGATCTTGTCCCTTGTTGGCGTCAAACGATAATCCTTCCTTCTTGGATTCCATATCGTGGGATTTTCATTGATTTTAATCGCGATTGTCCGGCTTGTGTGAACCAATTCGTGTTCGAGAATGAACTGTCAAAAATATACTTACGCGAATCAATGGTACTTCTAGTCTTCTATGGCTTCTAGGCGCCTCGAGTGTATGCGGGCTATAAGAGACGAATTAGTCAAGAGATTCAAGATATGATTTCTAGGTCTTTCAAAATGGCGGATATAAAATGATGAAAATTCAATTTACAGGGTGAGGAGCCAGAGTACGTGGCCCAGCACCATCGCCCTCAGTACGAGAGTCGCCACCTGCAACCGGCTCATCATCAGGAAGAGTACGTGGAGCTGCACAAGCGCGAGAGCGACATTTAAGCCAAAGCCATGGTCTTTATCGCATTATTTCCGGGCGTGGCGCTCCTCGCCATGTTCATCGTGCTCGTCATCATGATCATCTTGCGTCACGGAGAGCGTCTCTGCAATCTTCGCCATCGCGCATATCCCGACGACCGGGAACTGGGCGAGATGGCATACGATCAGCGCATCAGTGTCGCCTGAATCTCTTCATCTTCAGCTTCATTTTCAAAACATAGAAATCTCTCTACGAATAATCCGTCCAATTTGAGAGCAACCACGGAGTCTGTCTTCTTTTTTCTACACCACAATCTTTTTTTTACAACTCAGTGTTCATGTATTTTATAAGAGATGGATTTTTGAATAAATAAAAAATTACCTTTACAATTCTTTTCCGCGGCTTCAGACATCGAACTTGTCGATAATGATGCGATTTCCCTGCTCCTCGTATTCCTCCCGTGTGACGCAGGCTTTCGGGAAATCCGACTCCTGGCTGAACTTCTTACATCCCTGCCAGGCATAAGTCATAGGCTTCTCAGCTATTCTCACCGACACGGCGTATTCTTCTGGTGCCAAGGCTCGGATCTCCATCTGCAGTCGCATCTCCATTCCTGGAAACTGAGCTGATCCTCCACAAACAACTATATTCGCCAGGAGATGTTCCACCGTTTCCGGCGGACAAGCACTAACGGCATCCATTACGGCTTCAGGAACACCCATCTGCTGGATCCCAATGTCAGATGGATGGAAGAAGAGCTCAGGAATTGAGAATCTCTCATTGTTCAGCACCAAAACCTGATGATCATCATCATTGCGAGTGAATTCACGCAAGTAGCCTCGCCTGATGCTCGTGAAATCAGGCAGAATGTATTCCCGGATGGTTGTATTATCCGGATGGCGCTTCTTAGCGATCTTCATGTCCTCAAAGAAGTTCTGAGAGACGAAACACGAATCCTCTTTCACCTGATTTATCACATAAGACTCATCCATAACGTTTAGTTGTCTGAAATTGGATCAAGAATTAGATTTCAGGATTTCAGTGACTAAAATCAAAATAAAATGCCTTACCGGTAGGAGACTATCTCTTTGAGGTGATTTGTTAGGACTTTCCCGCCGATATCAATCCTCCGGATGGCGGATTTCTGCTTCCGTCCCTTGATAAACGGGACAATGTGGGTGAAACTGTATCCCATGTCAATGATTACACAAGCCAAAGGTTTGCTCGACTTCCTGGGGCGCTGCAGGTAGTTGAAGGCGCACATATCTGCCGCTGTGGTCCTGAACATCCGCTCAAATTCGTATTCCTCAAAGAAAATCTCCGACATTGCTTCCTGAATTGAGTGAAAATTGAAGAGTGGCTCAGTTACTATCAGGGGATTGTCTGAGAAGTTGACTCCACAGCACTCTGGACTGAACATGTAATCCCACACAGTCTTCTGGATGTCCCAGTTCACGAGATATCCTCGCTGGAAGCAGAGGATGTAGTACAATCCAGAGACATCGCGACATTCCTCTATTTGATTCCCAACAAAAGGTCTCCTGCGCTCAGATTTGGCCTTCATGATGCAATTGGGAATGATTCTGCAAGGAAAAGGGGGAAAATTCCAGAAATGGTCAGGAAAAGTGACATCAAAGTGAGGTTAGATCTTACTTTGCATTATCCTCTCGGGAAAAGCCAATTTTCGCCATGTATGCCCCATTGTCCAGGATAAGAGTGTTCATTATCACTTCCTGTTGATGTTTACGAGACGATTCAATGCTTTTTTATAAGTATTTTTGGGGAAATATCCTCAGAAATCCGGGAAACAATTTTCACTGTACAAACAAACCCAACAAATTTACTCATGCTGTTGCTACGCGACTTGAAGAGAAATCTTGAGAAACGTCCAGAGAAGTCCGACGAAAAATTTAGCCGGGACTCTTATTTTAAGCAAATTGGGTAAATTGGAATGAAAAATCATCGAGTTTTCTTTGGATTCTTTTCCTCGAGTGTCCAAGATTCTAACAAATTTCCAATTCACCATCACGGGTTCAGAAATTGGGATTGAAACAGCCGGATTCTTCCAAAGACGTTAAAATTTAAATCACTCCCTCCATGATTCCAGCAGTTTTTGTTGATGTATCAATTCTAGCAGTTCTGGCACTGATCGATGTTTTTTTGCGATCGTGGAAGTTTTTCCCATGGTTTTCGGGGAAAATGTCCGGAAAATTCAACGGATTCACGCAGGAAGACATCTCCAGGCTCACCAGCAAGAGCGTCCACAGGCCAGGTAACTCAAATTAGCTCTGAAAATCAAGTCGGAAGTGTAAAAAATGAACAAAACAAATTCCACCAGCCGACAAGAATGTCCATCAGAGTAGAATCCGGAAGCTGGGGGAGGCCAAGCTGGTGAGAACCACCTCAAATGGTCATGAGGAGGTGCATAAGAGTGAGAGTGACACGACTGAGAGTACAATTGAGCGGATTGAGGAGAATATCCACTTCAAGCCGCTGGAGACGCCTCAGGCTCAGTGTGAGTCCAGCGTGGAAGTTCCGGAAGATGTTGAGGAACCAGCCAAGCCATCCCCCTTTAGGGGTGTCTCTCTGAGGGAGTTTGAGTCCCAGCGGAAACTGATGGAGGATCACAACAAGCAGAAGCAGGAATTGCTGTACAAAGCGATAGAACAACAGTGAGTTGGAAGCATCTGATAATCCTTTTGGTATTCTATCTAATCTCCTGGAATTTTCCTTTCAGCTCCGAACGAACGGCCGCCGAGACGAAAAAGTTGAAGGAAGTGAAGCAGGAATTGAGTAAATTGGACGCTGAACTCGCGTCGGACATTGCAATCCTGAGGAAGCAGATTGAATCCGCCACTGTCCAGTATGCAAACACCCAGTAAGTACTTCCTGTCCCCCCTGACATCCCTGAATGGCTCATTGATTGGGATTTGATTTCCAGAAAACAGTATCAGCAGATCGAGGCGATGTTCCTCAAAGCCAAGATGGATCTATATCAGGCATCGGAGAAGAAGGAGCTCCTCACTGAGCATCTCTGTACAATAATCGCCCACAAGGAGGATCGCAAGGCTAAGAGATTGACCGAACTGATGGAGAAAGTCGGTCTTAATCCGCCAGATTCATCCTCATAGACTCCGCCGAGCGCCCTAACACGTCTTCCTCTCCAAAAAAATTCTTCACAAATTGCTTCTAAAGTTAAACGGCGTCAATTGTAAGTTAATTTCCAGATATAAATTATTAAAAATATTTTTTTATCACCCGTTAACCGGACTTGAATTTCCTGAGTGTCTGACTCACACTTTCTCAGCGCATTATCACATTTTTGTGGCGTATACTTTGTGAGAAACTTCCTTATTAGTGACTTATCGCGATCATTCTATTGAGCTATTTTCGCACCACAGATTAGCAAGAAATTAGATAAGCAATTTATTAGGCGATTCAATTGATCGAATTGGATCCATATTTGATGAGTTCCGTTACCTAATTCTTAAATTCAACAAATTTTCAGAGATTCTCAAAGTGTAGCTATGCGGGCGACAGGTAGTTTTTTTTTCAGGGAGAGGCAGTTAAGTGAACCTTGACGTGGTTCTCAGGTATTTTAGAGCTTATTAAAAGAGGGTCGAAAGTGCAGAGAGCAAATGTCTGGCGACCAGATGTTTTTTGTGGGCAGAAAACAGTGAAAGAACCTCTGAGAAAGGAGTCCAAAAGGATCGTCTTTGTTTCACAAAGACGAGGGGTACAGCATTTTATTTTCCAGGCACATTACTTGCGGTGGAAACTGTAGAAAATTTCCAGTGGAAGGAATCCCATGAAATTTTATTGGAAAACATAGTATATTTTCAGGGGACATTGAAATAAAGCTTCCAAGAGAAATCCTAATAGATTTCTAATGAAATTACTGGAAATATTTTTTTTTTGAATTTCCAGTACGAATTTTTCACGGGAACATTAACTGGAAATTTCATTAAATTTTCATCTAAAAATCGCATTTGTTCTCCAATGGAACTCTCAACTTATATATACCCTCTAGAAAACTATCTAAATTTTGACTGGAATTTTAACTGGAAATTCCATTCAATTTCCATTGAAATCACAATTGTTCTACAGGAATATGAACTGGAAATCCCATTGGAAATCACCATTATTCGTGACTGGAAATCGCTGTTAATTTTCTTAGGAATATGATCGGAAACTCCACTAAATTTTTACTAAATTTCTATTGGAAATCTCAAATAATCATTACTGGAACATTATCTAAATCTCCACTGGAATTTGAACTAAAAATATCAGCAATATCAGTAGGTGAATTCACATTGGGAATCAAAATTATTCTTGACTGGAAATTGCAATACCACTAGGACTGGAAATACCACTAAATTTCCATTTGAAAATAACAATTATTCTCCATTGGAAATCTCAATTTATACCCTCTAGAAAAAAAATAAATTTTCGTTGTTGTCTGAACTAGAAATTCCATTCAATTTCCATTGGAAATCTCAATTGTTACACAAGAAAAGAATATGAACAAGAAATTCCAATAAAGTTACATTAGAGATCACAATTTATTCTCGACTGGAAATCGCAATTATTTTCCCCAGGAATATGAACTGGAAATTCCACTAAATTTCCACTGGAAATCACTATTATTCCTCTCTGGAAAGTCCATTAAATGTCCATTGGAAATCATTATTATTCTTTACTGGAAATTCCACTATATTTCTATTTGAAAATCACAATTAGGTATTCCCCCGCTGTAAATCTCAATAACATTCTATGGAAGAGTCCCCAAATCCCCACAGAAATCGTAACCTAAATATCACTGGGTAACTTTCCATTGGAACTCTCATTTATTCTCCACTGGAAATCTAACTTATTCTTAACTGGAAATTTTCCAATTTTTTCACTGGAAATCTTACAAAATCTGCACTGGAATCAATTTTTTGGAGAGTTCCAATGCGGATACAACTGATACAATAAAACTTGAAATCTTTATGATAATCCAAGCAAAAAAAAGACATTTGAAATGTGAGATCACTTGAGAGCCATTCAATGCTTTTTTTGCTGATTCTCTTGAGAGTTTCTTTTGGGAATTTCGGCAATGTTTTGGAAGAGGCATCACAGGTCAAAGTGTGGGACTTTCCGTGTGGAGGTTGTTTGGTCGCTGCCGGTGCGAGGCAGAGGAGCGGAGTGTCATGGTAGCAAATGAAGCAAACACGGGCGCGTTGTTGTGGCGGGAGATTGTATCGAGAAGGGTGGAGTGTGTGTTGAGTGTTTTGTATGCCAGCAGTCTCACTTGCCAGTGCGTTTCCAGCAGAGCTGGTGGAGCGCAGTCCGAGAATCGTTGTCGTGCTGTGAAGGTGCGTTCCGCCTCAGTGAATCCCAGAATTCGTCCGGGCTCTGTGTGTCGATTGTGTCCTGCAAAAAAAAATAATAGAAGTGCAGAAAAAGGTAATTAATATATTTTCGGAGGTAAAAGTGAGGAAAATGTGTTGCATCAGTGCAATAAAATTAAAATTTATTTATTTTTCACGTGAATTTCTAATAATGTTATCTGTTTCAATTGTGTTGGATTTGTATTTCTCTCGATATACAAACGAATATTCCGCATGACGTCAGTTTCTAGAGTTGCAAACAGAGACATGGGCAAAAACGCGTGGAATTTTCATGAAAAAAAAATCATCATGTGAATATTCTCTGAGTCGTGTGTTAGCGCGGAAAAATTACTTTAATTATTCGCCTATATATGGTATGTGCAATTTTTATTATTTTCTGCTGAAATCTCGTAGGAGAATTTGCATAAAGTGAAGGCAGAAAATCATTGTGCAAATATGCCTCTTTTTTTCTATACATCGCATCCAACTTAGTAATTATCAATTGATATCCGTTAATTTATTGCTATTTATTGCAATTGTATTGTTGTTGCCCCCTTGAAGGCGAAAGATTTACCAGCTCATGGAGTTGTTCTTGGAAAGAAATGCACAATATCTCTCCCATTATCTCTGGCGCTTCTCTACGGAGAATTTTAAGTAAATATTTATCGGAGGAAAACACTGCGAGGGTGTTTTAGTTTCACATGAAAACCTATTAGATTATGTAATTCAAAGCCACAAGGAGAAAAAAAGCAAGAAGCACTTTTAGAGACCAAGAGAAAAAGGTGAAGGACAAACTTCCGGTTGGTATTATGTGTCTTCGCATTTCTCCCCTCACGGCCAGACGAGCGCATTAAGAATTAATTGAAGAGTCTCATCGGCGCACGGCTTCAAGTCTGAAGAGACGATAATCAATGATATTTAGTGGCTTTTCTGCGGAATAATTGATTTTTGGGCTCATTTTCTGCGGTTTGTAAATTTATGCGGTGTTCTTGGAGTTTTCCAACCAATTACAAGCTAGAATTTGGCGGCCATCTTGTTTTTTGTTAAGAATAATCGTCTGTTATTGGCTGGAATGATTTTTACTATCAAAATTCATTAAATGAGGTTGATAAATTAAAGAAAAGAAGCTAAAATAAATGGGATTAATTAGAATATTTAGGATATAAATTGTTCCCAAAATATTTGGTGGAAAAATACAAGTTAGTAATTATTTCTTAGGTTTCTTAGTAAAATAGAAATTTACGATTTGAAATAAAAAGTTATTGAGACAAACAACAGGTGTTAAGCCGCAGAAAGTTATTAATTAGTTGGAAACACTTTCAACAAAGGATAGATATTTATGTTTAGAAGTGACAAAGTTTAAATAAAATTTACGAAATAATAATTCTTAAACTTTTCAGAGTTCAAGAAACCTTTCTTTAAAAAAAATCTTTGGAAACAATTAAATTTCAGCTTAAATGACTCGACAAAAACGTTGCTCGTGTCTTAGCTTTATAAAAATACTTTTTTCTGAATAAAATAGTCCTCAAATGATAAATTATACACCTTATCATGTTCTATTTTGAGGATCCGCTGTGGTTTGACCCTTCACGAGGGGGGAGATCAATAAATTTTCCTACCACAATTTGCGTGTCGACAAAAGCCATATATTCGTGTTTTTCATACGTAAAATTACCTTGAAAAGTGTTCTTGTAAAAAGCACTGAAAAAACAGAAACGATTATTTTATTCTGGAGATGATGATGATTGCGTTCGGCAAAAATTGAGGAAATGTGGTGCAAAAAGACTCAGTTTTAGGAGATGAAGCATCGCGCAATTAACCTTTATAATATCGCAATTGAATAACAAAAAAATTGTTTATTTTTTTCACACTCTCCTTCATTAGTCAGCCACACGGTGTTGAGCGCGATAAGAAGTGACGAGAATAGTGAGCAAATATCGTGTTTTATTTGGGATGGTGTCTCTTGTAATAATAAACCCAGAGATGTTGCTGATTGTGGGCTTTTTTGTCATATAGAGTGGATTCTCCACTTATGGACAGTGATTCAAATTTACCGCTTTATTCGGGAGTTTAGGTTCCCAGAAATAAAGAATTTTGAAAGATTTGGTATTTGGAAAATTATCCTGAAATTCGTTTCGTTAGTTGTTTTTTGACTTATAGAAATTTCATGCGAATCATAGAAATTTGGAGGTGTCCATAAGTGGTTAAACCACCCTATCTGTATCTTTTTATCAAGTCCGTGAGTTCTAATCAGTTTTTTTTTGTGGCTTGTTTTCCCTTTAAAAGAATTGAGGTGTTGCGTGCTAAAGTTAAAATTTTATTAAATTATTTATTATTCTCCGCAATAATTCTCTCTGTCTTGTATAGAGATTGTTCTTGTTGAGAGTCTTGTTTGCGCTGCAATTTAATTACTTCATCACGTAAGAATGCTAAATTTGCCAACACCTTCAATATTGTTTGATGAATTTTTCAAACACCATTTCACATTTGAATTTGCCAGCTTGGAAACAATCCATCAATTACCTATTTAATTCGCCTCCCCGTTGGAAAACAAAAGACGAAAGAATATTTTCAAAACATAAATCACTGAGAAAAGTCGCATAAAATCTTCTGCATTTTGCTTTCCATTTCTGGAACGCGATGATTCACGGTTTGATTAATTTTTTGAGGTGAAAAAAATCAGCAGAATCAATTGAGCTCAAAATTTCAATATGTTGACCTCAAAAGAGACATCATTTTCGCTCGAAAAAAAAATGAATATGTCTCTGTTGATAAACGCTGCGCTTTTCCCCGCGTCTCAATTTATGGCCAATGAAATTAAATTAGTCTGTTTTTGGAATAAATCACCGCCAAAGCAACTCTTCGTGTGAAAATCTCAACTTTGTCTCTTAATTTGTTCTCATCATTTATTTCTCTCTTAGATATCTGAAGAGTCCCCATTGAAGATGTTGAACACTCGGTCTGTGCAACAATTGTAGGCATTGCGACAGTCTTATTCAATTTTTAGTGTCACTTGTGCGAAACGAAGCCATCAATCGTGAGGCAAGAAAAAAGTGAAGAAAGTGTTTTTGGTGGGCTGTTATCAAATGGCATTTATCACCAAGTGAAGAGAGACTGTGAGGAAATCGAGCGATTGTCTTGGGCGTGAGAGAATCAAGATGACAAAGATTGGATAGAAATACCTATACCAGGCCAAGGAGGAGAGAAATCGACGCAATTTATTGGGAATTTACTGTGCATACAAATCCGCAAAGAGATTTATTGGCAGGGAGAAAAAATTTCCCAAAGAGCGGGAAAATGAAGTGGAGACGGAAGAAGGAGCCAGAATTGAAAGATCCGGTGAGTAATTCAAAATAGAATTTTAAAAAATTTAAATTCATAGGTGTTTTAAGTCCAAAATTGACTACGTTTATGCACTACAGAAAATCCGGTTTTCTTAAAAAAAAATGGATCAAATTCGGATAGTCCGATCCGCTTTCACGATTAAAGTTGGACTATTATCTGACTAAATCCAAAATTCTCTTTTCTGTTTCCAATATGGCCGATGAGTGTTCCCAAACTCAACAAAAACAGTCTGTCGCAGCGTCATTCTCTCAAATGTCCGTTTTATAGATGAATATTGACTATCACTTAAGTTAGAAGGCGTTTAATCGCGTTAAAACACATTTTAAATCAGTTGAAAGAGTCTTAACGCTATCAAATTGCGGTAAAACGTCTTTTAAAGAGCTAAATTTCGTTAAAACGCATTTTAAACCGTTAAAAAGCGTTTAAACGTCATTCCATATTGCGTTAAACATCTGTAAACCGTTAAAATCCTTTAAAACGCATCTTATGCTTCTGTCCGAAGTCAACAGTTCAGTCAACAATTTCTTACTGTTGAAAGCTATTTAATGGCATTTTCCAGTGGAAAATCATCAAATTTCCACTCAAATCCTGTCTGTTCTACATTATTAAAGAATTTCTTGAAGGAATTTTTTCGGAAAAACTCAATATTACTGCGTAAAATGCCGTTCAACCGAATCAGGCGATTAATCACTTATTTTAAGTACTTAAACTTCTGTTGAACGGCATTTTCTGCACTAGTATTGAGTTTTTCCGGGAAATTCCTTCTACAGATTCTTCAGTAATGAAAAACAGACAAGATTTGAGTGAAAATTTGATGATTTCCCAATGGAAAATGCCATTAAATAGTTTTTCAACAGTAAGAAATTATTGACTGAACGTCTGACAGCGCCATTACAATGGAATCCTGTAAATCCTGTAAATAATCGATTATCTGAGTGTCCTGAAATTGTTTGATAACCTGAATCTCAAACAATTTCTCTAAATTTCTTAATTTTTTTGTGGTTTACATCTAAAACTGTCATTAAACATCCACTGTTTTATTTTAATTAAAGATAAAGAAAACGTAATAACCTAGGGGAAGCGCGCTAGTTTGTTACAGCTTCTAGTTTGGTACAACACAATTTTTCATGTATTTTTCTTGAACGAAGCTGGTCCACTCCATTATATCATGATTGTAGGCCTTACCGAGTTATCAGACGTGAAAAATCGACGCAAGAATTGACATAATAACTGGGCGAAAAGTGTCTCTCACTCAACTGATTTACATTGGTTAGAAAGGGACAGAAAACTGAGTGATTATTGCATTAAAGAGGACACAATAATAGCTATTATTCCGTTTCCGTGTCCCTTTCCAACCAATGTAAATCAGTTGAGATGGAGACACTTTTTCGCCCAGTTATTACGTCGATACAATAAATTCTTACGTCAAATTTCTCATATGATAACTCTCTTAAGCTCTATATTCTCTGAAAAAGTAATAAGCCTCTGTTCAAGAAAAATGCATGAAAAATTGTGTTGTACCAAACTGGATCGCCTTCCCCTATAAAGCTTTCGAACAAGACAGGAACCAATCTTTGCATCTGAAAGTATGCAAAATTGTCACGGGAAATATTTTTAGT
>CAKKOB020001437.1:3689-22452 GCA_918844115.2 Phlebotomus perniciosus | reverse complement strand
TCCACCCCTTTTGGAACCTTTCATACAAATCTCCCCTATTCTCGACTTTTATCCACTAATGAATCTTCTCTCAAACTAAAGGGACCCAAGTTACTACAAAAACCACCAAACCACGCAAAGAGAGGCGCGAAGCGCCTCGTTATCAAATAAAATTTAAGATCTAATATACGATAAATATATATATATATATATATCAGACGAGAACCGATATGTTAAGCGTGATATGGCCGTTGGCTACGATAAATAAAGTATTAAAATGACTAAATTTAAACATCAAATTACTGTTTCAACTACCCCTCTTTCCTCTATACCTGTTAGAGATTTTCCCTCCAATTCTGATATAAAGAAGGCTAAAGATTCAAAAACGGTCCTCGCGACCAGCTTTTAAACTAAAGGCGATTTATAGACATTTGACAGCTTTAAATCTGTAAAACTTTAGCGTAGATTTGACACTTTAAAATTAAAGATCTTTATCTAAGAATATGAATCAGCCTTTAAAGGCCGTTTTAAAGATTAAAGACCTAAAGATTTATCTCAGAATTGGGGGGTTCATTCGAATTATTTAAATAATCGATATTTATAGCGATTGTTCTATAAGGATTTTATGGGACGAATTAGGCGGTGATTTTTCGTGAAGAAAGAAACAAATGCAGTGGAGTGATTGTTAAAGATTTTAGTTGAGAGGAAATCGAAGAAAATCAGGTAAAAGGATAGGAATTATAAGGAAAAAAGGAGATTAGAATGTAAGGATGTATTTTATATAGGAAGGACTTGAAATATCGAGAGAAAATAGGGACATTTGATCAGGGAGGACATATTAGCGTTCAAGGTAAAATCATATATATAGAAAAGAGAAATGCAGTCTGAGAATTTGTTTTCCGCCATAGGTCCCACATCTACTACTTTTTGCGAAATAAATTGCTATGAACAGCAACAATACCTTAGCAAAGAAGTATTCATGATCAGTCATCGAAACAACAGAAAGAGTTATGAATCAGAAATAGCACAGGGATTTTAATGATGAGTTACTTATTTACACGTAATTCGTCTGAGATCACCTATGATATTTTTCTAAAAAAAAACATCCCTGATTCACCTTGATCAATCACTTTTAATCAGCGGAAAAGTGCAAAGCAAAAAAAAAGATAAAAAGTGCAAATTTTAGGTGCAACATCGGTGATAAGATATTTCCTTAGAAATATGAGAAAGCCATCATGTCATTTTCCATTAATGTGTTCGCGATTGCCTCATTTAATTGATCTCTAACTCTCATGATCAGATCGCTTTGATCGCAAATTATCAAAGCGAATGGCTTCGGGAGACTGTGAGACGCCAAGAGATGCCTTAATCACCAGTTGCACATTTGACAATTTATCTTGCGAGACACTCGCAAAGCTCGCAAAAGATCATTAAGTTGGTGACCTCCCACGAGGCGCGAAACCAGCATTGCAAAATAATGTCCCACCACTCCATCTTACTCGTGATCGCGGAATTTCTCCATTTTTCAGGAGAGTTGTGCAACTGAAACAAGAACTGCAAGTGTTTATTTGTGCGAGATATCTCTTTGATGAGGAGGAGGTTAGATCGCAAAGCGCTGGTTATAAAATTACTCATCTTTGAATATTAATGAGAAATTAATCAAAGTTTTTTTTTTAAATTTCTCACTGATCTTCAACTACTGTTGAGTATTTTATGAATTTCTTTCGTCGATTAAGCAAGGATCACATTACAATCGCCATGATTAAGAAAAAATAATACATGAACGGAAATAAACGCGACTTTCTTTCATTAAAATCCCATAAAGCGTTAGGTACATGAATGAATGTGTTCGCGATGGGTAAACGGTGTATAAGAAATTGTGAAACTTTAGGCATCTTTCATGTTTTTGAATTGCAGTGGAAAGCAATAAAACACATTTTCTCCTCAATTTTTTTTCTCTTAATCTATTTTTGAAGGCAAGCCATTACATTCTATGTGTCTGAATAAATCGAGGAAGTATTGGTCTCTGTTACGATGATAAATTAGGCAATTGGAGCAACTCCATCTCATCCTCTATAGCACATGTTCAACACTTTTTCATTTGCATTTTGGTGCCTAATGGTGAAGTAATGGATCTGACAAAGTCTAACATTAAATTAACCTTTTTTTCCTTTACGAGCGGTTTGCGATTACAGTGTCCCATCTAGGCGGGAATACTTGCACGATTTTATGATGCAAAAATAATAATACCCATTTGCATTGGACAAATAAATTATTGCCTAAAATATAGAGTGTTGAAGAAGAGAATAATTGAGCCGCACCCGCGCCAACATGGTTAATCAAACAATATAAATTCCTGCGACGGATTTTATCATTCAATTTGCTATATGAATTAACTCACGTTCAAATATTATGCGTGTTTCAAGGAATAGACTTTCGCAGATATAAACCAGTTACTTTTATAACTGATCATTTTCATAAATTAATCGCTCATTTAAGATATAAAAGGAAAATTTTATTTGATCACAAATCACTGAAATATTAACTTCCAAAAGTCAGAATCTCTGCCTAAAAACACAATCACAGCACATGGCCACTGCGCGCTCCTCCCACACCCAAAGATCCACAGAATCCTCTCGCAGTGTCGCACACTCCCCCTTCCGCCTACGCAAGAGGCGAACGGTGAAGTACCTGGGTCGGCAGTCGTAATGACCATAATAACACTGCGCCTGAATGCATTCTATTGACCTCAGGTACCGCGGAAAGTAGTCTAATCCCAGATCTTCCCAATGAACCCGTGACTCGCAGGACCAACTTGGTCTATCGCTACCTCTTTTCGTTCGGTTATTAGGCTGTGAGTTCACATCCCGACGATTTCGCTGAGACGGGGGCATAAATTTGGTGGGATCATTTGACCAGGCAGGTTCATTACTGAGCTGAAAAGCAGTTTAAAAAAATTGCCATTTATTTAGGAACTCGAGACATCGTGATATCACTTACATCCTGCGTGTAGGCATCCGTGACGTAAAATGAATTAGAATTCTTCAATGTGTCTCTCTTGAAAGCGATATCTAACTCCTCGTCAGAGTCAGAGGGAGTCTCAAGGCGCATGTAGCGATAGTTAAAGGCCGGTCCTAGGATCTCCATCAGCACAAATGTGGGCACGTGTCCGCAGGATTTCTCACGAGTCACAAAACGTGCCTCCAGGGCCACAAGGAAGAGTAGCAACAACACCAATAACCACTCTGTTGGCATTCTCACCATCAACTGGTCATTTTCTGTCTGCACTCATTTGCCTTATCAGGTCATTTCCCACCGTTTTGTTATTTTGCATTCCCCCTCTCTCTCTAAGAATTTGGAAGACTTTCTCCCTTTCCCCAGATCTGAAAGTTCGGGAGGAGTTTATTTTAAATTATTTACTACAACCCTTAAAGTCTTTACCTGTGGTTGTCCTTTTAAAATTATAATCTCCTAATCCCATTTTTAGTAATTAACTTTGCACAAAAATTGACTTCTTTTATTGAACACTAACAGGTACTCGAGTTGGGCTTAGAAGTTGTTATAAAATCCTTAGGTTTTCAAAGAATTTTTAAACCCCTCGATCTCTACCCTACATAAAATAAAGGTGCCAAAAGTACGTGATATAAAAACGTGTAGCAGCATTAATTTTTTTTAACTGTTACCCATGATGTCACAGAGAGCAAAAGACAAAAGATCTCATTGGGAATTCAGGACGGGGTTCTGAGGAATTCATGCGCAGCTTATTCCGGTGTGGATGAGTCAATATTTTGGAGGAGTCAGTTGCGGACACAAATGGGCAACATATTCGGATGATTTCCCAACAGAAATGCGCTATTTACAACCATTATGTGGCTCCGCAGTGAAAGAATTCAATTCTGTGAAGCATATGGTGGCACCAAAGTTTGGTTCTTTATGGCCAGAGGATATTCAGCATAAGGAATTTACCCTAATTTATTTTAAAAGTACTTAAACGACTTTAAAGATCTAAAAAACTATGTAAAATAAATGAATTTATTAAATTTAAATTCATTTCAAAGATCAAGCTTAGGGCATTCTCCTTTAAGTTGTTTTGCCCCTCATCAAGACAATTCCATCTGCATTCTCGGCACGTCGATGCATATTTTGAGAATTAAATTCATTTGACGCAAGAACTGGGTCACTAAACGCATCGTAAAGACCCAAGAATAGCTTCTTTAAGGCATCTCCAGAATGGGATTTTCTGGGCGAATTCTCTGAGGAGGGAGTAGGTAAATCATAAAAGAATGTCTGAATGTTGCGATCTTTCATTTTCGAGAAAAATAATTTATTCTAAGATTGTTAAGAGATTATTTGAATAGAGCTCGAGCTGTGACCTCCACATGTTAAACCTCGCGAAGACAACCTTGGATTGATCTCTTTTATCAATATTTACCGGTCATCGTTACCAATTTACAGGGTATTTGCGCAAGCCACAGAAAAAATGTTTTAGCTGATTTTGTTTTCTCAAAGAAAAAAAAGCCCAAAGATCTCATCAAACAAGGTAATTGAGAATAAGATATTATGCAAATAAAGGGACATTGTCAGTGAAAATCGTAAAAATGCTCAATATTTTTAGCCATTGCCCATAAAAAAGTCGATATTTTTCTTAATAAAATATTTTATATTTTGCATCTTTAATTTATTCTTGCACTCTGACTCCCTGGTCACTCGCATTCTGTCTCAAATCACGGTATGGGGCACCGTGACAAAGTGTACATGATTGTTGGCCGTGTAGCTGTCCTGACTGGCATTCTGCTCGAGTCCACCAAACATGATCAACTCCCCATTTCCCACGACCAGCGACGAGAGCATCGTCTTGAGTGGCGCCCCCGACAGCACGCCTCCCTCGCGGCTCTCCAGCCACTCGACGAAGGGTTCGACGGTGTCGAGAACATGTGATAAATCACAAATGAACACTGACTCGCAATTCTGACGGGGTCTCATGGCCACGGCGGGCGTCCTGGGCAGAGGTCGTTGAAGGCCGCGACGCGCCTGAAGCTCCTGCTCGCGATTTTGCAGCGCCGACAGGCGACGCTCTCGCATCTCTTGCGACGGGACGGAATCCCTGAAGGCCAACATGCCAAGATGGTGGTTTGGCGGGACGCGAGGGAGAGGCTGGAAGGTTGGCCGGGCAGGTTCGACGGGGGCTCGATTGGGCTGCTCATAGTGCGGATTTCTTAGCCTACGTGGCTCCTGGCTATTGGGATGTCGCAATCGGCGATTTACTCGGATCTGGGCAGTGATTTGGAGATCCTTGGGCAGAGAGCAATTCTGCCCGAGAACGATCAGTTTGTTGTCGACATAGCAGGATGGACTCGTCCACATTTTTGTGGCGCCAAAGTTCTTCTTTCGCACAGGAATCTCTCGCCAGGTCCACACTGGCGAGGTCATCGTGAGAAGCCACATATCGGTGAAGGGAAGAGTCCGCGGAGTTCCGATCGCACCGCCCAGACCACCAGCGATCAGGAGGTGTTGCTCACCCAAGCGGATCTGGTAGTGATCGATGCGAGGCGCTGGCTTAACGGCGGACGTCTCCTGTAATCTCCAGGTGAATGTCTTCAAGTCCAGACACCAGATGGCATTGGAGCACGTAATATACAGTGGAGTCTCCTGGAGGCCCCCAAACACCACCATTTCCCCGCCATGAATGGTAGCTGAGTGTCCCGCCATGGCTGGTGGCCACAGGGTGGAGATCATAGGATATGTCCAGTGCTTCTCCTTCAAATCATACACGTGGAGCTCATCGAAGAGATTTACTCGTTGATAAGGTGGATGGGAGGGAGGAAATCGAAGACCCCCAAAGACAATCAACTGATCCTCATGACTCACCATGGTGGCGCGCGCCTTGGGCGAGGGATACGGATGAGCCCCGTGGGAGTTGCATCTGTCCCATGAGCGTGAGGAGAGATTGAAGGCCCACAGATCGTTAAAAGTTGTCACTTCGCCGCTTCCGCCTCCAAAGACATACATCATGCTCTTGTAAACAGTCGCTGAGTGAGAGTATCGTCCGGCAATGATGGGTGTTCGAGAATCTGGTGGTTGCCACTCCTTCAAGCAGAGATTACTCTCCATCACCCCACGCTGAAACAGGATAGTCTTCCGGAAGCGAACATCTGAAAAGCAAAGACAAAATAATTTATCTGAAGAGGCTCAAAAGTTAAGGAGGATTACTTACTTCTGACCAATTCCCTCCATCTTCTGCAGACCAATCTGCAGTTCTCCAAGTCTTGATAAGGTGGCAGCAGATCAATAATGAACTCCAGCACCTCATCGGGTAGATCAT
The DNA here is from genome assembly GCA_918844115.2 of Phlebotomus perniciosus. NCBI lineage: Eukaryota > Metazoa > Arthropoda > Insecta > Diptera > Psychodidae > Phlebotomus > Phlebotomus perniciosus. The sequence continues at coordinate 16,151 of CAKKOB020001437.1, read as the reverse complement.
TTATTGATGTCATACTATCTAACTGAGAAACTAAATCAAAAGAATTTTTCAGCACTAATTTTCCAAGAAAAACAAACTTCTGAATGACAGTGACAATTTTCCCCGGACGAAAGTAACGACATCTATCACAAAACAAGAGAATTTCTCGCCAAAAAAATTGTTTTTCACGCCGATCCACCGAAATGCAATCATTCAATCATTATCATTCCTTTTTGCGAAGGAATTTAAATTTTTCCCATTTTTCCTAAAAAAAGAGAAATCCACTATTTTTTATGGGAAATGTCCAATCATTATGAAGTCCCAAAATGGTGAGTAAACTGTTTGGACTTAGAATTCCTAAGCATTATAGATCAAAATACATTTTAGGGCAGGAAAACCTCCCACTGGCTTCCACCTGGACGTCCTGAAAGATGATAAACTCATTCAGAAACTGATGATTGATGAGAAAAAGTGCTACCTCTTCGGTCGCAACTCCCAGCTCAATGACTTCTGTATTGATCATCAATCATGCTCACGCGTTCACGCCGCCTTCGTGTTCCACAAGCATTTACACATTTCCTATTTAGTGGATTTGGGTAGCACGCACGGCACCTACATAGGGAATATTCGGCTGGAGTCCCACAAACCCACCCAGTTGCACATGAACTCCCAATTTCACTTTGGCGCCTCCACGAGATCCTACATCCTGCGCGAGAGACCCACAACTGGGGCCCGACCCAGCATAATGGAGGATCTACCCATGAGTGAGGGTCCTGAGGGAGCTCTGCTTGGCCTCCCAGAGAGCCAAAGTGAGTTGGACAACCTGACTGAGTACAACACAGCGACTAACAGGAGGATCTCAATGCTGGGCATTGCCAATGATACAACCTACAAGAGCGGTCTGGATAAAGACAAGTCCAGTCGAAAGAGGATGCGCAAGAGTGTCACCTTCAATGATGATGAGATCGTGATCAATCCTGAGGACATTGATCCATCAATTGGGCGTTTCAGGAATCTCATTCAGACCACTGTTGTGCCGGCAAAGAGGACCAAGATGGACATTGGAATCCCCACGGGCTCATCCAACAGCACATCAGAAGTTAAACATCTTCACGCCAATGCATTGGTGCCCCATCTATACCATGGACTTCCGCCTGCGTCGGAAGAGGATGCTGATGAGGAGACAATTCCCCTGAGTATGGGCTCCAAACTCGGTCTCATGCTGCCCAATCCTGCTCCTGATGTTCTTCCAACAGGTGTTATTGAGTCTTCAGAACCTATGATGCACCCATCGTCAACTCAGGTGCGTCTTGAGGAACCAGAGGTACATCATGGTGATGAGCCGAGAAAGAAGAAGTACGCGAAGGAAGCGTGGCCAGGACGAAAACCCCTAATGAGTGGCCTATAGAAGTTAAGTAATGATTTCTAAGAATTTGAAACTCAAAGATAATGTATAATTAAAAAGAAATGGAAGAAATTTCTTGGACTTTTGAAGCTGGACAACTGACTATTCCACAAATAAAGACGAGGTAAAATATCTTGCCATAGTTACTCTTAAGTAACTTGGATCAATTCTTACATTCTTATTCTTACTCTTCTTACTAAACTAAACATTTATCAGCCTTTACACTGAGAGAAATCTGCACCCCAACTGACTTTTTCTATTGAATGCATCTGCTCGGATCCTATGGATGGATCATAACCCTCATATCAAAAAGATTTAAAAAAAAATCCTACCTTAGCCGGGATGAAACGGCGCTAATGCGCCATCTCTGGTAGCTCATACCCGGCCAGCGAATCCCAACGCCTCAGCTTCGCCCATTTTCCGGCTCAAGCAATGCTGGCCGTGGAAAATATCATCCCCTTCAAACACTGATACATCCAAACGTGCCGCAAGTGGCGCTGTCAGCCTGCGGAGCCCCGGCTCATTTTGAACTTCACTTTCACTAACTTACTTAATTTCACTCACTTGTGGACTTTTCACGCACTTTTCACCGCACTGATACATTTAAATGGGTCCTTTGGGGAACCCGCGGGGGCGCTACGGAATTTTTCGCCATTTGTGAAATTGGATTTGATTTGAACCATTTGAACCCTTTGAACCTTTGGCGTCGTTCGCCCGCAGCGCCATCTGCTGATTCTACACTACATCGGAGCTAAAAGCGCGCCAATTTTTACAGATTTTCCGACACTTTTCATATCATTTTCATTCACTGGACACTTCACTGGTACATCCGATTTGGTCATACGGGGCCTCCGGGGGCGCTATCACGCCCCGCGGAGCCCCAATCAGTCTGAAGTGATGGAAACTTTTTCACTCACATCTCACTTGAGTTTCCCTCAGTTTCCATGGAAAATCTGACGAATTTCCATCTCAACGGTGGAACACGGCACTAGGAGAGGCACTCGCGATATTATTCACGGCGCGGAAAAGCCATGGAAACGCGGAAAAGAGCGAGAAACGGGAGGCGAATCATCCGCGATCGATCGAGACGAACAAACTGTTATAGCAAAGGTGCTTAGTTTTAGGCGCCAAAATTTTATAGCAGAGTTAACATAACCTCAATAGTGAAAATTTTTAATACAGCTGTCAAGTCAAAGTTTTTTTTTCTGTGCAGTGACGGAAAAATTAAGTTTTTAATAGAAAATCCAAGATTTTCTCAGGTAAAACTCATTAAATTTCCACCCTAAGTAGCACAAGATTCATTTTCAGTCTTTGTTTCCGCAGGATTCCCTCAAAATGCCTTCGGAAGATATGCTTGATGATGGAATGGGGAGTGCGAGCCAGAGGCTCACAAATGATGACTTCCGGAAGCTTCTCATGACACCTCGCACAGCCCCAACGTACGTATCGACATCCAGTCGGGGAGAGACGCAGACCAAGGCGTCGGCCGCTACGAAAGTCAGCAACTCTGAGAGATATGAGGCCAGGAGGAAGAAGAAGAATTTCTATGCGGCTCTGAAGAAGCAGGAGGATCACAAGATGTCCGAACTGGCGGAGAAGTATCGTGACAGAGCCAGGGAGCGACGAGATGGAGCGAATCCTGATTATCAGAATATCGATACGACGGGAAATTCAAGCAGCGCGTACAGAACGGTGGCTCCGGACGTGAAGTCGGGCATTGATGCGGCTGAACGGCGGCGGCAGATGATCCAGGAGTCCAAATTCTTGGGCGGTGACATGGAGCACACTCACTTGGTGAAGGGTCTGGACTATGCTCTGCTGCAGAAAGTGCGGAGCGAGATTGTGGCCAAGGAGCACGATCAGGAGGAGGAGATGGAGAAGATTGTGGATGAGCCGGCACATGAGCAGACAGTGGAGCCGGAGAGACCAAAGCGGGAGGAGGAGTGCAAGACAGTGATGGGACTAAACATCAAGTCCTTGTTGGCTTCGCAGAAATCCAAGGCGGTGGAGAGGAATGAGCTCTTTCTGCCCGGCCGGATGGCCTACGTGATCGATCTGGAGGATGAAAATGCAGAGAATGACATCCCGACAATCCTGATTCGCTCCAAGGCGGACGTCCCGATGTCCAGTGTTGAACTCCAAACACTCACAACAAATGACATCGTGATCAACAAGTTGTCGCAGATTCTGGGCTATTTGAGGCAGGGCGGGAAGAATAAGAAGAACAAGAGGAGAGATAAGGATCGACCGCTGTTCAAGGAGGCTGATAAGAAAGCAGATGTTGATACGATTTACACCAGGGATGAGGTGTATGAGGCTGCCAAGCACGGAGAGTCATCGGGAGGAGGAAAATCAGCGATTTTTGGTCACCCCGAAGGAGGATACTTTGACAAACCATCCAAGGAGTCCGGGAAGAGCTCAAAGAGTTCAGGAATCTGTGAGTCATCTCTCTTATCATTAAAAAAAAACTAATTTTAATTTTTTTTTTCTCTTTCAGTCCCTAAAGTTCCCGTGAAACTCCCATCAGGGCTCATCTCACGCCTCACTGCTGAGCCCGAGGGCTATGCTGAGTGTTATCCGGGATTGCAGGAGATGAATGATGCGATTGATGACTCGGACGAAGAGGTGGACTACACGAAGATGGATCTGGGCAACAAGAAGGGCCCCATTGGGCGTTGGGACTTTGACACGCAGGAGGAATATTCGGATTACATGAGCACGAAGGAGGCGATGCCCAAGGCAGCGTTCCAGTATGGTGTGAAGATGCAGGATGGCCGGAAGACGCGCAAGCACAAGACAGACAAGTCGGAGAAGGCACAGTTGGATCGTGAGTGGCAGCAGATACAGAATATCATTGAGAAGAGGAAGGGGAAACCGTCTGCGGAGGCGCCCAAGGCAAAAGCCAGCAAGTACTGAAAGGTAAGACAATCAGCTTCTTTTGCAGTAGATTCCCTGGACAAATGTCCTCTTCACGTCAACGTTCTCCTTCACATTTACGGTTTGCCGGTGAACGTAGGTGTTCTGTTGCGTGCAGAATCCCACGGATTCAAAGAGCTGCCGGGTCTCTGTGTCAGAGAAGAAGTAGCTTCTGTTTGGGAGGGAAATAAAAGCTCATTAATAACTCCCGGAAGATCTTTGTTTGGAAACTCAATCTCACCTCGTGCCATCCTGGCGAGCATAGAAGTTTTCAGAGATTTTCTTGCAATCACTGAAGCGCCACTGCGCCATATCATTTAGTCCATAGTCCCGGAATAGCAGAAGTCCTCCAGGTTTGAGTACCCTATGCAGATTTTCAAGGACTTTTCTGAACTTATCAGGATGTATGGCGGATAAGACGAAGATCAGCGTCACAATGTCGACAGAATTCTCATTTACTGTCTTGTGAATATCATCCGTTGTGACGTCACAGGTGAATCCTTTTATGAGATCTTCAGAATATTGAGGATGCTCCTTTAGGAGTGTCACAGCTTCGCGGGAGAAGTCACAGGCGTAGATATACTTGGCCTGACATACTTCCATTAGAGGATAGATGAGGTTTCCTACTCCACAGCCAACTTCCAGGAGGACCTTGGTGTTGTCCAGACTGAGGAGATCAGTGAATTCTCGTGTTGTCCAGTTTCTGTCCTTGAAGAAGTTACTTTTGTTCCTCTTATAGAATAAATCCCAGTTCTTCTTGCAATCCCTCTCCAGCTTCATGGATTGGAAGGTGGAAGTTGGTCGGAATCCATGCTTGGAGACTTTTTGTCGATTCCCCTGTTGATGATCAGATGCACTGCCCTCGTCCATTGTTGATTTTTCTCGGGAATGTGTTCGAAAAAGACTTGAGTGACTCCTAACCCTACTTTATTGACATCTCAAACAAAAAAAAATTGTTTTTGGGGAAAAATCCGGGAAGTCCTCCAGAAGACGACAATTTTTTACTTCTTTTTCAGCATCTTGATGTATTTTTGAGAACTGAAGGAATCATCCACTTCCTCATATACGCGAATTTTCTTCATTGGCTTTCTTCTGTCCAGTCTCACTTTTCTCTCCTCTTCCGGCAGGGTGTTGAGATCAAGAGGGAGCTGGAAAAAATGATGCATAAAAAAGAACCTCCACTTTAATATATTGGAAGATTTTAATGCTCACCCTGATTATCTTCCGGGGCTCATGGTATGGGATATTAAAGGTGGAACCATCCGGAAGTACCACGACTGTGGGATTGTATGTCCTAGCGTAGACACTGCGGTGGATTTTGGTGATTCCGGCTGTGGTTGATGAGATGCTGCGACACTGATTCAAACAGTTGAAAATCCTGGGCAGCAACATCCTGATTCTTGTGGTTAAATGGAGAGTCTTTCTGGTCATTCTCTTGCCTGCTAGGTTATTCCTCGTCCAAAACAGTTTGACAGCTTTAAAATTGTATAGGAAGTATGTATTAGCATTAGCCCAGTTCCCTGGCCAGTTCAGGATGAATATAGAGTGCCAGGTGCCCAAATGCAGAGTGGACATCTTTTCAAAGGACGAATCCTTTAAGAGAATCTGCCAGAAGCACTTTCAAATTCTCCTAAATAATGAGTAAGAAACTCAAAGATTATTTTAAAAAAAAATGTCTTGCCCTCCTGGATGACATCCCTTATTTTTCCAGCATTCCTGAGAATCCTGAGAATCAGGAAGTCTATGATATCAATTCTATCGACGATATCCGATTGGACGTTGAATATCCCTATAAGATTATGAGGAAAGCCCTCTGTTACTGTCTGGAGGAAATCTCAAAGAAATCCGAAGAGTTGAGGAGTCTCAAGGAGAGTATTCAAGCTAGGAGGATTGAAGAGAGTCCAGACACTCAAATCATTTCCTGTAAAATTTGTGCCCAGAAATTTAGTCACAAGTACCGATTGAATTTCCACATGAAGACTGTCCATGGAGCCAGGATGTTCATGTGTCAGCACTGTGGGGCCACTTTCAAGCGTCTCGATGGCCTCAGAGTTCACATGGCAAATCACCAGAAGGTGAAATCTGAAAAGGTTCAGGTTCACCCAAAAAAGACATTCCAATGCAAGATCTGCAATAAATTCCTGTCCAGTAGCTCAAATCTTAGGGGTCATCTCAAGAGCTTCCATACGGGGGAGCGTCCTCATCTTTGTCGGCTGTGCGGAAAAGCCTATGCCACTTCAGCCGCCTTCAGGACTCATGAGAAGTTCCATAAAATGCCTTTCTCATGTAAGATGTGCGGAAAGGCCTTCCCAGACGCAGTCCGTTTCCAGGAACATCTCAATGGTCACCAAGATATCTTTCTAGAGTGCAAAATTTGTGGGAAAAAGTTCGCCCACAGAAACAGCTTCCGTATTCACATGAAGATCCATGAAGTGAGGGACGTAAAGAAACATAAGTGCGAATTTTGTGGTAATGATTTTACTCTGCCCTCATATCTGAGGAAGCATATCAAGAGATGCAAGAAAAAGTCTGATAAATAATGATCTTTATTAAATAAAGCTTTTATCATTCATAATCTTCGTTATTGCGCAAAAAGGTGCTTTGCCAAAAGAGCCTGTAAAGGAGGAGTAGGCCCCTCTAATCCAAATTCTTTTTTCTTATTAATTTTAACGTTTTCCATTCATATTTTCCAGTTTCGATAACCCGCCAAATACGGCGCCATGTTTTCGAAGTATTTTCGCGATTCCAAAAAGCCGCTTACTTTGAAAGGTTTCGCGGCCATTGCTGTCAAATTGTTTGAGTTTGCATTGTTTTCATTCCGCATTTTTCTCAATTTTCTCGAGGAAATAGTGAATTTTCCTGGTGGAAAGGCATCAGAATCCGTGCGTGAGACTCTCCATTATTCATTTTAGGTGGAATTTCAGTGCGCACACCAAAAATGCCTGAGTTTGTGACACTTGATATGGAGTGCTGGCAGGATGATCTGAGCCCGGCTCAATTGGCGGCTTATGAGAAAGCCGAGAAGGAGCACAATGATATTCGGGAGAAGCTATCGGATGTGCTGAAGGACAGTGTGGGGAATAACATCTTCAATGGGAATATTTTCTCAGCTTATCAACTCACGGGGCTGGTGACGGGTCTGGAGGAGGTGGCTCAACCCCTGGCAGCGATCCGGAATGAAGGGAAGAAGGTCCGGGCATCTGTCCAGAAGTCTTATTCGAAGTCGGGCAGATATACTAATGCTCCAACTGAGAATATTGAGATCGCCGATGATGATGAAGATGACGATGACAATGATGAGGATTACATGCCACTGGCCAAGAGGAAGGCTCTCATGACCAAGAAGGAGAAGAAAGAATCTCCAGTGGTCGCCCCAGTGGCGGCCAGTGGGAAGAAGTCCAGCAAAACGGAGACACCAATGAAGATTCCAGCTGTTGTGGCCAAGGTGCGTCCCTCTGAGGCAACTTCCATTGGCGGATTGAGTCTCAATAGTGCATCTCCAGCCACGGCCAAGGATAGCCCTGGTGGGGGGAAGACTAAGGAAGTTGTGGACTTGACCAAGGAGGATGGTGGGAAGGCAGCTGCTGACAGCCGAGAGATCACTTTCAATAAGCTCCAGGGGAAAACTTATCCATCCCTTGTGGTTGTGGCTAGGCCATCGTTGAAGGTCAAGGAGAATGCCCAATCGGATCGTGGGACGCTGGACACGAAGGTGAAGAGTGTTCTGACATATCCGACGACCAAGTTCACGGAGTGGCTCATCCAGCAGGGACTCGTGCGAAGCGCCCAGACATGCCAACTCCATCCGGACACTTCGCTGAAGTTGGGAATGTACTCGGACAGTTCAAAATTCCCCTATTCCGGTGGCTATGTGTGGATCAGTTCCTGCTGTCCCACCCGATATGTCTCTGTGTTCAATGCTTCCATCTTTGAGGGATCTGTTCATCCACCGTCGGTGATCCTGAAGCTCGTCTATCACTGGGCGTGTCAGACGAACGTCCCGAATGTCGTTCAGTGGGTGAAAGTGGACAATCTCTATGTCAAAGGCATCTACACATTCCTGAGGGCGGTCTGCACGGTGGCGCTGTACTATCACATCACCCTACTGGGTGGTCCTGGCAAGAAGATCGAGGTGGGTGTCATCTCTCTCGGCACCACCACTCAGGATGGCCAGCAGCGTCAAGTAAAAGTGGAAGTTCTTGGAGTTTACGATCCAGATGGCAAACTAATCCGCCTGCGCGCCATTGAACCCTACACTGGACCGGATAAGAACAATAGGAAGCGCTTCGAGAGGATCCTGGAGCCACTGCGTGAGTGGGTGAATCGTGACAGTATCATTCTGACGGATCTCACAGTGGATAAGGGTTGCCTCCACTCATTGGGCTTCAAGACAGTCCATCAGGCTCTACCGTCGGACTCGAGTCGCAACAGTAATGCCACAATTATGGACTATTTGAGACGCATCGTGCCGAGGATGTTTCAGAACACCCTGTCACTCCTCTCACGGGCAATCATTCAGCAATTTCTCGATGAATTGGTGTGGCGAGAGTGGTATGGGACGTCGCCGGGATTGGCTTTTGACAACATTGTGAATCACTTGGCGGAGCAGACGCGATTGGATCACAAAGCCTCGCTCACAAGTCGCCTGAATAAGGTAGGAGTGAAAAAGACTTTTACTTCTAATTCAAGTGTCCTTCCCTGTTTTTAAATTCTCAACTTGATTTTCTTATTCTCCTAACAATATTTTCATCTATCTCTCTTTCAGGTGGCAGCTGATCCATTCCAGAACTGGCAGCACTTCTCAGTTACGAACATGAAGGGGAAACGCAAAAGTATGTGAACAAGCCATTCCCTTTTCCTAATTTTAACCCAGTTTTTTTTTTGTCATTTTACATTAAGCCATAAGAAAAGTCTGTGTTCTGTCTGTCTGTGAACATTTCACAAATGGAATGAAAAGAAAACGTAAAATAAAAAACTCTTTGTTAAAAAAAAGATTGCTTATAAAAGACTGCGTGAATGTTGGAGGGGGTGGGTAAGCAGATGGGTTGGTGACTTGTTTTGCCTTTGTTATTGCAGTGCCATCCGCCTCGGCGATTCCTATTGCTGCCTCTGAATCCCCTAAAGTGTCCACTCCGCCGGAGAAGAAGACACCACCGGCTGCAGTTTCAACACGACGTGGCCAAGTGGCGGCGGCTCCGTCACCACCGACTCCCGTGACATCGTCTGCTGGGGGGAAAGTGGGGAGGCCGAAGAAGGAGGACACAGCGGATAAGATTGGCCTGGAGAGCTACTATTATGGGATCTTTGAGGCGGAAGGGACAACCCTTGAGGCTGGTGAGATGGTCAATTTTGAGATAAAGTGTCCGGACTGTGAGAAGATACTCACGAATAATACCGATCTGATGGATCATCTATTCACGCACGTGACCACGAGTGTTGGCAGGAAGATCTGCCGATATTGCTTGGACAGATTCTCAACACCCGACGGTCAGACGCGTCACATCCTGCTGTCGCATCCCATCGACACGAAGTACATGAGTCAGGGTGGTGGCTTCAATTGTCTCATCTGCGAACAGAGACACTCCAATCTGCCCACTCTCGTGAGTCACATGAGCGTGCGTCACGTGACATCGGAGATGCCATACAAATGTGGAGGGTGTGAGTACAGAAGCTCAATCCTGCGTCACACGATTGATCATTTCTACACGAAGCATAAGCTCTCCGGGATGTTGCAGTGTCCCTTCTGTCTCAAGATTTATCTGGCCGCCAGCACTGAGGAGATTCATCATGTCAATGTGATGGCATACTTGAAGCATCTGCGTCAGCACATGCTGAAGACGGCAACGAGAAAATGTGGACGATGCGCTCTCAACTTTGTCTCCAAGTCCGGGCTGAAGATTCACAGTCAGTACTCTCATATGTCTCATGCGTGGCATCAGAATGAACTGTTGCCGGTCAACAAGGGGATCACTGGGATCGCAAAACCCAAGGTAAATCTCTCATCTAAAAAAATTTACAAGCTCTTTCTGTTTTGTGTCTCCAAATGCAAAGAGATAATCTCGCAAGAGTTTGCATTTCTCGGGTTTTTTTTGCTTCTTCTCGGTAAACTAAGCAGAAATTCCTACAGTTGCTGGGGATTTATTTTACGCAGAAGTGAATTCTTTATATTAAGGCGTTTTTTTTTCTAAAAAAATGATTTGATTTGCTTATGGAGAATCCATGGCTAGTTATTTCCTTGGGAATGTTTCTTGAAACCCAAAAAACCCAACAAATTCTTCACAAAACCCAAAAAATCAATCGTTTATGATGTAAAAAAGAGAAAAAAAGTATATCGCCCAACGTGGGGCTCGAACCCACGACCCTGAGATTAAGAGTCTCATGCTCTACCGACTGAGCTAGCCGGGCTTGATATTGTTTTGATCAGACGGAGCTCCGTCGCAGATCACGCTAAAATCATGGATTTAACTCGGAAATTTTCTAATTCTCTTCACGAAATTGCATTTTCATGCAATATTTGTTTTTCTCTAGCAATTTTTCTCCCCTTACTGAATGATATTCAAATGCCAAGTAGAATTATTAGATGTTGTAATAAATAATGAAGTGAGCATTCTGCAAAGTTCCTCACCTCGAATTTTTGTGTATATTTCTCCTCCTAAATATAGACTGAATGGCAATACCTGTAGAATGGTTATGACATGAGACAAAGTTCTCACATGGCCCGGCTAGCTCAGTCGGTAGAGCATGAGACTCTTAATCTCAGGGTCGTGGGTTCGAGCCCCACGTTGGGCGAATCTTTTTTTTTAACACTTTTTTTTTGCGTTTATTTTTTTTTTCAGCCAAAAGCTGAGCCTGCTCCAAGTCGTCCAGCTAATGTTAATCCTTCTTATGAGAATGTCACGATGTACATCCCCAATGGGCGACTCTGTCTCGAGTGTAACTATGACTTTGAAGAGGACAATCACATTGTGTAAGTTTTTTTGTTTTAAAAAGAATCTCAGTGAGCGTCTCTAAGAAGAATTTTTTATGTTTTATTTTCCAGTGGCTTGATGAAGTGCTCAAAGTGCACGAAATACAAGACATGCTGCTTGCGCGCCTTCCTTGATCACTTCCACAATTGTACGGCGCCTCCGCAGAATGGGGCCCCACTGGGGATGGATGTGGTGTGTGTTTGTGGATTTGTGGGCAATGATGGGAACATCGTGGCGGCGCATATGGTGGCGTGTGAACGCAAGAGCGTCTATGCTACGGCTGAGGACGCCAATGAGAACACAGTGAAGCGAAATATGCTGGATATGCTTGATCTCGTGAGGCGGCCGGACTCAACGCCCGAACAGCCACCAATGGATGAGCCGATGGATGAAACGCCGGCGCCTGAGCAACCTGATCAGTTCAATACTCAGTTGTCACTCGATGATTTGGCACCGCCATCTGTGTTGCCGCCGCCGCAGGAGCCGGACAGGACGCCTCAGCTAAGGGATGAATATCAGGTGAGATCCTAATACATAAAGCCAAGTGTGCATATGTATCTGAATTGGCCTGGTCACCCCCAAACCATTAAATCTCAACCGGACGTGACTCCAGGAGTCCGGAAATACCCATCTCCAAAATGTTTGTGTGCTGTGTGTCTGTGTGTCTGGATGATATTTGGCATAGGTGTAGTCGGCATCCCAGGTTGGGACATAGGCTATATGAAAATTCCCCCACCTCCCCTATCTGGTATCTCCCATACGAATTTACCCCTTCTTTCGACATTTTTGACCTTTTGACCACCAAGATGAAGCACTAGCGAGTTACGATGTATTATGGGAATGATAAGAGTGGTATTCCCTATAACTTTTGGGTATAGAGAAGTTGCCCCGTCATCCCCTATTGGTACCTGTCATACAAATTTACTCATTTTTCGGGCATTTTCGAGTTTTTGACCACAAAAATGAAGCACTATCTGGTCACGATGTATGATAGGGTTGATCAGAATGGGTTCACCTACTAACCCAAACCATATAAGAAGGCCCAATCATCCTCTATTAGCAACTTTCATACAAATTTAAAAAAAATTTCGGACATTTTCAACATTTTCATCACTAAGATGAATCATTAGCAGCTCACAATGTATGAAGGGATTGATTAGAGTAATGTACACTATAACTTAACATTATAGGGAA